>CADCXT010006812.1:0-119469 GCA_902806775.1 Microtus agrestis | reverse complement strand
AGGTGGAGTAGACAGAATAGGATTCTGGGAGAGAGAGGCTGAGTCGAGGAGTCACCATTATGTTCCCATGCCAGACAGATGCAGGCTAGAATCTCCCCGATAAGCACGCCTTGGGGTGCTACACACTTTATAAGAAATGGGCTAGTCCAGGTGCGAGAGTTAGCCGAGAAGAGGCTAGATATGATGGGCCAGGCAGTGTTTAAAAGAATACAGTTTCCGTGTAATTATTTCGGGGCATAAGTAAGCCATGTGGACGGTAGCCCGGCCGTTACCAATTACTACAGATGGTGCCCAACGTGGGGCTAAATCCACTTAAAAACCTGAGAGAGCTTAATTTTAAACAGAGAAAAACGGAGTTTAACACAGATTTTTGTTGTTTGTTGGTGGCATGCTGTAGAGAGACTTAAATGCTGCATCATTTTAAAGTGCGCTTCCCACCTGCACCTGGGCAGACTGCGAAATCAGGCTTGGGCAGGCGGAAGAGTATGGCGGATTCCTGCCGCAATACAGAGACTGCGCAGTGCTCTGCATATCAGATTTGGTTGTAACTTGGATGAAAAGAGTTTCTGTGCTGCACGCTCAATCTCAGACTTAAACTGCTGAGTGCGGCTCCAATGTGGACTTGCTGTGTGCATGGAACTGTGCGCAGCTCAGGCAGGAAGTACCGTAATTACTGTGATAACTGCACACTTGGGTTTAGGCTGAGCAGGACTCAGGCGGTACCGTATTACCCCTACATGATGCAACTTAAGTTTTTAAGAACTGCTCCTGGACATTAAAAAATTACAGATTCACAATAAAACAGATTCAGACAGACCACTAAATGGATCACAGTGTTGGATGAATGTACGTAGGCTTGAGAGAGAAAAAATATATATAGAGAGAAAATAAAGTTAATGCCTTTAAAAATAAAAAGGTAAAGTCTTTAAAGAGACAGAGTACAGATAGTTATAGATTAAGAAAAATAAAGAAAAATAAGCCACGTAAAAATGGAAAATTCACAAAGAGTCTGGATTATGTACATTGTGTTTTCTTTAAAACTTTTGACTGTAAAGGAGCTAAGTACAGAGAGACATTTCATTATATGGGCTGCCAAATGGAACCAAAATGAATATCATGAGGGTATGACTTCACAATTTGGGTCTAAGGATATGATGCTTCGGAAAGGGTCTTCTTTTGTTTTCACAGAGGATGAGACCCTGTGGATTTCTTCTATCCCAATTTGGTATGATAGACCACGCCCTCCTGAAAGGTTGCTGTGAACACCTTCAAAAATTACTTCACTCAACTGCCAACTGAGATGACCCTGGCACACAGGTTACACCACAAAAGACCTAATTAACGACGCCCCCATTCAGCAGGAAGCAGTTTGGAGAGAAAAACTGTGCCCATGTTCCCAAAACATTGTTTATAAATGTTCTTTTACATTTAAAGGGGGATATGATATAGATATGAATAATTTGCATTGGTATGGATTTTAAGGTCAATTTTGTTACATGTATATGTATTTCTGATCTTGATTAAGTATTGTGATTATGCAATTCATTTAAGAATGTAACATATATAGGTTGTTAATGGATAATCATCAGTAATGGTCAAGCTTGTAGTCATGTTAGTTAGATTTTTTTAGAGATGCATAGATATATTTCAGATAATGCATTCTTCATATCTTTCAAAGACTGCAGAATATGGCATTTAATGTTTTAATAACTTAGGGTTTTTCATGACAATGAGACACGTCTGCTCCTGGCAGCACTCATCTACTTCAAGAGAAAGATGGGCATCAAAGAGGATCCTTATGGAGTTTGATAGCCATTTGGGCAAGAAACTGCTCTTGCTTGGACTGATGCATAAACTGGACACAAAGAACCTACAGAGAGAGGACTGCTGAACTTGCCTAAAGGTGAGATGGTCTTTCGGGGTTCCTGATTCATGAAAAAGTCTACGAGACATTCTGCAGGACACAGCAGAAAATGACTGAACTGTCTTTGAAATTTCCTGCTTCATGAAAATGTCTGCTGGATACTGTGGGCCTGAAGGCCGAAGATAGATGCCCCAATGGTACAAAAAATCTTTGGGTGACTGTCCAGGCAACAAGATGTCTCTGTCATTTCTAGAGCGTTTAATTTCTTGTTTACTTAGGTAGTTTTATATCCTTCTGGAGTCTTTGATGGAGTTGAAGAATGGATAGTTATAGTTTTCCTTAGTTATGATAAAAGGTAAAGTAGATATTATAACTGTAATTCTTACTTGATAACTGTTTTGTTATATGTAATTTTACTATGTTAAAGTTAAAGCCGTTCTTTTTTGTTTAAACAGAAAAAGGGGAAATGATGGAGGTGGGTCTTGTATCTTATCTGTTGCTTTCATTGGTTAACTAATAAAGAAACTCCCTAGGCTCTCATAGGACAGAAAATTAGGTAGGTGGAGTAGACAGAATAGGATTCTGGGAGAGAGAGGCTGAGTCGAGGAGTCGCCATTATGTTCCCATGCCAGACAGATGCAGGCTAGAATCTCTCCGGTAAGCACGCCTTGGGGTGCTACACACTTTATAAGAAATGGGCTAGTCCAGGTGCGAGAGTTAGCTGAGAAGAGGCTAGATATGATGGGCCAGGCAGTGTTTAAAAGAATACAGTTTCCGTGTAATTATTTCGGGGCATAAGTAAGCCATGTGGACTGTAGCCCGGCCGCTACCAATATCAACAATGTTGTGCTTCTCCATTTTGCCAAAGTTCTCAGCTCATCATCTCTCTGCAAAAGCAACTGCACCTGAGAACAGGAATCCACTGGTGACAGCTCCTCTTCAAAGCCAAGACTGAAGGTGGCTGCCAGGAAGAGACCTGCACTGCTTCTGACTGGCAGGTCACCTAGAGTGCATGATTGGCTAGTGAGTCTTGAGTGGCAAGAGCATCTCCCATAAGGCTATAGTGTTTAAAAGAATACAGTTTCCGTGTAATTATTTCGGGTAAATCTAGCCATGCAGGCGGCTGGGTGCTGGGGTCGTAGCAGCCCTGCCGCTCTGTATTACTACATGGAACAAAGCCCTTATAATTCTGTCCAGAAGGCAGAATTATATGCCATTCTTATGGTGCTAAGGGATTTTAAAGAACCTCTTAATATAGTTACAGATTCACAATATGCAGAAAGAGTTATCTTGCATATTGAAACCATTGAATTTATACCAGATGACACAGAGTTGACTTCATTGTTTATCCAGGTACAAGACATAATCAGGAACAGGCTTTCTCTGATGTACATAACACACATCCGGTCCCATACAGGTCTGCCTGGTCCTCTAGCACAGGTAACGCTGAGATTGATCAATTATTAATTGGAAGCATGTTGAAGGCCTCAGAATTTCATAAAAAGCATCATGTCAATAGTAAAGGCCTAAAGAAAGAACTTTCCATTAAAAGGCATCAAGCTAAGGACATTATAAAGAGAGGTCCTACTTGTTCTTTCTATAATCAAACACCATTGCCTGCAGGGAGTAACACAAAGGGTACTAAGAGAAATGAAATATGGCAGATGGATGTGTTCCACTTTATGGAATTTGGTAAATTAAAATATGTACACCACACCATAGACACGTATTCAGGTTTTCAATGGGCTACTGCCCTGAGTTCAGAAAAAGCTGATTCAGTAATCACGCATTTATTGGACGTAATAGCCATCATGAGTATACCTGCACAAATAAAGACAGATAATGGTCCAGTATATGTATCAAAGAAAATGAAATGCTTTTTTGATTATTATAATATAAAACACATTACAGGTATACCAAATAATCCTACATGTCAGGCAGTTATAGAAAGTTCAAATCGTACTATAAAGGATATGCTGAATAAACAGAAAGGGACCAAAAATACCCCCAGAAATAGATTACATAATGCTTTATTAACCTTGAATTTTCTTAACGCTAATGAGAAAGGAACGACAGCAGCAGAAAAACATTGGATAATGGAAAAGTCTGCTGAACTAAATCAACCGATTTATTTCAAAGATGTGCTGACCCCTCCGTGGAAGCCAGGAAATGTGCTATGTTGGGGAAGGGGTTTTGTTCTTGTTTTTATAGGAGAAGAAAAATTGTGGATACCATCAAAATTAAGTCTGGGTCACACATTTTGCCGGAAGGAATGTGGGCTGTTATTTCTCTCTCTGCTTTCCCTTACCTTGTCAGTACATGTACTCATTATCATTGAAGTCTACTTATTTGGGATTCCAGCATATACACTAAACAACTGAGACACCCAGTCTTGTGGGACTGAATAACTACTAGGTCTTGCACTTTCCAGTCACTGACAGCAATTGTTGGAGTGCAGCCTTTAAGTTATTCCAGTATATTGCCATATGCACGCACACTTAGACAGACAGACAACAGACAGCCAGATATATAGATGGAGAGAGAGATTTAGTTCTTAAGTTCTGTTACTCTAGAGAACCCTGACTAATATACTGTGATTTTTAGTCAATATAATTTTTAAACTTCTAGTTCCCAGCTTTTTATTCATGTCATAATTACACACCAGAAGCACTTTTAACAAATACTTCAGTATCATATTATATACATATGAATAAAATAACCTTTCATGCAGTAATAGTCAAAAGAGTATGGGAAAAATGAACTGTAATATTGTGTGATTTCTGATGAAAAATTTATCAAACAGTATGAGCCATTAAATCTGTAGCAAGATTTAATCATTTGTTTTGATTAAGTTGAAGGTGCTTGTTCATTGTATTTATCTTTAAATTTTATCTTGCAGTCATTTATTCAAGTCTATTAAAATTTAAAATTAAGTAAATGAATGCTTGAAAGGAATATACCACCATTAAAGCTTAAAGCACAGCATGGTAAAGCCCACTGACATTTTGTATTGGATGTGTTGAATTAACAATCTGAAATTTTTTTTCTGAGATAGATTTTCCTCATAATTTCTCAAGTCCCTAGCTAGTAAATCATTGTATATTTAAAACAAACATTTTAAGATTATTTTAACAGGCTCACCTATTTCAAAGAGTGAAAAGTGCTTAGATAGTATTTCTTCCCTTGAGAATTATGAAGTTGGAATCTACAATAAGTGCTAATCAGTTCTCCGTTTTTATTTTAGGTATTGATTTCAACATTCCCAAACAAATGGGTAGACCTTTGTTAGGTTTAAAAAACATTAAAAAGAAAAGCAGTTTGAAACATTTGGGGAGGGGTTTGTTGACCAGGGACTCACAAGATACCTTAGCCTGGTTTGAATTTGTTGGTGATACTCCTGCATCAACTTGCTATGTACTGAATGAAATCTAAAGTATGAACCACCAAAATCAGCATGAATTATGTTTGTTTAATGGGGTTTTTTTGAGACAGGTTTTTGCTATGTATACTAACTGGACCTGAAAGGTAAAATCCTCCTCTCCCCATATTCAATGTATTGTGATTATTGGTGGGGAATGATGTGCCCAACAAAATGTGTCTCATTTGTCAAGCTCTAATTGGTTTTAAGGCCCTCAGTCTTGAGCTGGGGAGATTGCTGAGAGGATAAAATCACTCACTGCCAAAAGGATGATCTCAGTTCTATTCCCCATATCCTTGGGGATTTGGAGAGGAAAGAAGTGAATGTGGTGTTGTGTTGCTTCTCTGTTCTGTCAGCTTTACCCAATATCTGACTCTGGGATTTTATTAATACTACTAACTAGCATCACACTTCAATCAATCATCTAGACTGTATTACCTAACTACTAATTTCTAAATAGCACTACTTTAGCAAGTTTTCATGCTTCTTCTTGTCCAGCCCTTTCTCTGCTGGGACTACACATTCTTTAAAGTTGGTCCCTGAACTCAATTTGTACACAATCCATCTTCATTTGGAAGTTTGCATTATAATCCAGAAAAGGAGGAGGGCTCCCATTTACCAGTCTATTTTTTTCTCACTGATCAGTTAAGGCCCAGCCATGAAGCAGTTGCAGGACTTTTCAGCACTTGGAAGCAGAAGCAGGATTAGGTGTGCAATGGAATTCTCCATGGCATAGTGTGTGGTCAGCCTAAGTTACAGGAGATATTGCTCAAAACATCAATAAGTAAACCAGACTTGATAAAAGAAATGGAAAGAAATCCTTAATAACCTGGAAACAATGGGGAATAGGAAAAAATAAAAGATTAGAGCAAAGATGCATTTAAAGAAATTCTAAGTTAAAAATTGAAACTCATAGTTTGTTTTAAAAAACATGTAGCTGAAAGAAAAAACATATAGGTAGACTGACTTTGAAAAACACAAAACCATTCTCTGGCAGAGGAAATGGAATTAAGATATTATCCCACCCTGTCCTTAAATGCAATGTTAGCTGCTGGGACCTGTCACCTGACAAACACAGGTAGAACTAATGACAAACATGATAAACAAGATTGATATCTGTATATGAGAGCTCCTTTTTGGAATTTCAATATTCATTGGCTCAATTAACCTTCAAACATTGGACACCCAAATCTGGCCTATCTTCATTACATGACATGGATCAATACATGCTGGGAAATTACAAAATCACTTATCCATCTATAATCATATCTTATTTTATAATGGAGACTTCAAAGCTGTTTTCCTTTAGTGATTCCCCTATACTATACCTAGCTTGTCTATACTATTAAGGTCTGAAGGCCAAAACCATGCTCCACACAAATCCTTTTTCTGTTACTGAAATGAACAGTTGACTCCATGACAAAATTTGAAATTTCACAACTCAGTGGTGACTGAGATCTTTAATTTAAAATTTAGTTAGTTTAATCACCAGGAGAGCCAGGTCAATTCTCTGCGGAGCAATGGAGTGGGATCAAGTCTACCTGAGCCAACAAAAGAATTTTTGTCTCAGAAACACTTTTCTACAAGACTGATGTTCTAGAATTAATATGCCTTCCCAGGAATAAATCATTCCAAGAATTTAAACATTTAATTAACATAAATTGCTGTAGCAACAGGCTGCATCTACTAGTAGTTAATGCTAAAAAGAGAAGCCAGCCTAGAAGACATTTTGCATTCCACATAAGCTGTCATCTTGAAGTTTCTTTTGAGTTCAGGACCAAGGTTATACTGTGAACAACATAAAAAGGGACAAGAGAAGTCAGGTGGTGGTAGCACACCTCTTTAATCTGAACTCTAGGGAGTCAGAGGCAGACAGACCTCCATGAGTTCAAGGTCAGACTCATCTACAAGAGGTAGTTGCAGGTCAGGCTTCAAAACTACAGAGAAACCTAGTCTTGAAAAACAACAAAAAGGGGATGGAGACAGGAGAAGGCATGTCTAACCAAGTACGCAGATGGAGATTTACAGAGCAAATCTATTGTTCTGATCAGCCATGATGTAAAAGATACATTTAAAAGATATATCAACATACATAGGAAATAGAACACAAATACAAAAATATGGGAAAGTCCTGTCTACACTGTAAAAGATTGTCTTAAATGAACAGCTATTTTGAGCTCTTCTACCTTCAGAATAAGGCTTCTTTTGACACTGAAAATGGTGGTTCAAAGGAAGACCAGACATATTTCTAAGAAGAACCAAGAATAGTTCATTTTAACTAGCCCTGACTACTATCTGTTTCAAGGCTGTGAAATTTACTCTAAAGGATTTCAGTCTTTAAGCTTCATTTTATAGGTATGGATGTTTGCCAAAATGTGTCTGTGTCAAGACCTGCAGGGGCCAGAAGGGGGAATCAGATCCCTTGAACCTGAGTTACAGGAGGTCTGGCAACATAACCTCTGCCGTCTTCAAAAACAACCACTGCTCTTAATTTTTTTAAAATATTTATTTATTATGTATACAATATTCTGTCTGTATGCCTGAAGGCCAGAAGAGGGCGCCAGACCTCTTTACAGATTGTTGTGAGCCACCATGTGGTTGCTGGGAATTGAACTCAGGACCTTTGGAAGAGCAGGCAATGCTCTTAACCACTGAGCCATCTCTCCAGCCCCTGCTCTTAATTTCTAAGCTATCTCTCAAGCCACATTTTTATTAAAAATCTATTTTAACACATTTACATTAAAATATATTACATCCCTTTACCCCTCTTGAGTCGTCTTTCTATCCCTTTCCAAATATTTCTCTTCCAATACCTTCATTGTTAAGTATGCACTAATAAGTATGGACAAATTTGTGAATAGAATCTGCTGGGTCCATTTCTGTTTGTTGTGTGTTATGCTTTCAGGACTGAACATGTTCATTTGAACACACAAATATGAGATCATCCCTGTCTGAAGCTAATTCACCCACTTGCAGTAAAGTTTACTTGTTATTGAGCAACATGATTCTGATCTGCCTTTGACAGAAAACATTATTAAAACTATGGTATTGGTATTTATTAATATTTATGCATTTTTAATATTATTAAGAATATGTAAACATGAAGAAAACCTATTTAAAACATAGAGTCACCTACATACCTTTTTCTTCAACATTTGCCAATCTGGTGTCCTAAGAGCAGAAGAATGCACCAGATCTTCAGAACCTACAATTACAGGGAAGACTGACCAATCTGATTTGTGTGCTAAGAATAAAACTTGGATACCCAAGAGGAGCAGTACTCTTGAGACAACTCTCTGCATCCCACATATGTCATTACAATGCTGAAGGTGAAGGAGACCCACTCTTCCTTCTGTCTCTCATCACTTGAAATATAAAGTCACCTCTGGATGGTTGTCAAAAGATCCAATGGACAGAATGTGAATGGCATTTGTATATCCCTTCTTATTTTCATTGTTAAGAAAGCTCTCTTTATGTGAGTAAAGATAAAAAAGGATGGTTGAATTCAGTCTAAGTTCAACCAAATTTTATTACGAAAGGTTCTATAATTTGAAGTAGGGTTTCTTCTGGGACTCTTTTGAGACAGATTTGTCTACATAAACATGGATGCCAGGAATTTATTACAAGAAACAAGCTGGCCTCTATATCTCAAACTCACTGAGATTGGCCCCACCCACACTCCTGTGTACAGTGATTATAGCCTTATACCTCTAATTCCAGCTGAAATATGTATTTTAAAGGACATATAATTGAATGAGAGAAAAAAATAAAATAATCTTTAAAGGGTGGCATGATTGTTTTGATGTCAATATTTAGTCTATGAGTGAGTTAGTAATAAGCCTAGGCTACAGCACAAACATTCATAAATTTTATTAATCTTCTGGATTAATTGCTTATGAAGTGGCTGTTGTGTATTTGGGAGCTTTCAGTGGAGCAGAAACATCCACTTAAAAAGGCACCCAATGAAATGATAGAATAAAGTATAGATTGAATCTTCTCTACAAAGAATAAAGGGGGAGCCAGGTTGTGGTGGTGCATGCCTTTAATCCCAGCACTCAGGAGGCAGAGGCAGGCGAACCTCTGTGAGTTCGAGACCAGCCTGGTCTACAGAACTAGTTCCAGGACAGGCTCCAAAGCCACAGAGAATCCCTGTCTCGACAAACCAAAAAAAAAAGAAGAATAAAGGGGGACATAGATATTATGAGACAAAAGGGTAGATTGTTAAATCTCCTTTTAAAATGCAACTACTTATTTTAAATATTTTACATTGATGTGGATGTTTCCATTTGATACAAATTTGACATTATTTTTGTTCAAATATACTGTCTATACATTTATATTCTTTTTAATATTTATTTATTATTTAGAGAATATTCAGTCTGTGTGTATGCCTGCAGGCCAGAAGAGGGCACAAGACCCCATTACAGATGGTTGTGAGCCACCATGTGGTTGCTGGGAATTGAATTCAGGACCTTTGGAAGAGCAGGCAATGCTCTTAACCTCTGATCCATCTCTCCAGCCCTACATTTATATTCTTGTTCAAGATATTGTACCTAATACAACTTACTTAGCAATGTAATGAAAATATGTAGTCCTTGAAAGATATTATTATCAACTAATTAGGATATAAAGTACTGCATATTAGTAGTTTGTTATTTATTACAATTGAAATTATACTCAAGATAGGTATGTTTGAGGTTATACAGAATTTTATTAGGTGATTCAAATGTAGATACTTGAGAGAAAATGTTTGATGAAGTGAAGAAAATTTTATATCTTTGGGTATTACAAATTAGTACTGAAAATATACAAAGAGATTCTATAGCTATTTAGGACATAAAATACATCTATAAAAACTTGATCCTAAAAGTTACAAATTAGGAGAGATCAACTGTGGGCTTCTAATGACTTTTAAAAATTCCTGGAAGGTATTGCCGGCACATATTTTTGATTAATCCAGCAGCATTTATAATCAAAATTCTTTCAGTGGCTGTTGCTCCTTCCTCAGCATTCCAAAAATTCAAAGACAACAAAACAACATACAGTATCCAGACTCTCTGTGTATTTTTCATCTTCATATATGGTTTTATTTTAAACTCTATATTTTGTATTTCTTTTTATTTTTTTTTGACGAAGGGTTTCTCTGTATATATCTGGATGTCATAGATCTCATTCTGTAGACCAGGTTGTCCTTGAATCAGATCTGTCTGCCTCTGCCACCCAATATTGGATATGAAGCCATGGGTCCCCACAACCAACTACTCTCTTCCTTTTTTTAGGACTTTGTTATTTTATTTATATCCCAAGTCTACATATATTTTTAAATGATGTGGGAGTGATTTCTTTCTAATCTGTTGCTTTCATTGGTTAATTAATAAAGAAACTGCCTTGCCCCATTTGATAGGCCAACCCTTAGGTGGGCGGAGTAGACAGAACAGAATGCTGGGAGAAAGAAGCCAAGTCAGTGAGTCGCCATGATTCTCCCACTCCAGACAGACACAGGTTAAGATCTTTCCTGGTAAGCCAGCTCGTGGTGCTACACAGAATGTTAGAAATGGGTTAGATCAATATGTAAGAGCTAGCCAAGAAGAGGCTGGAACTAATAGGCCAAGCAGTGTTCAAAAGAATACAGTTTCCATGTAATTATTTCGGGTAAAGCTAGCCGGGCGGCAGAAAGTGGCCCACGGGGGGGGGGGGAGCTAGCCCTGCAGGTGGCCAGGTGCGGGAAACATAGCCTGCTGCTCTTATTACTACATTTAAACATACAAGAAACCATTTAAAGTTTTTTTGTCATTTGAATTATTATCTATATATATATATATATATATATATATATATATATATATATGACCAAATGAGTCTATAATTTGCTAAGCAATATGGCTATGGGTAAAACCTTGGTTTTGACAGCTGGATCCACCTAATTCCTTAGCTTTCTGAGAGTCTAGCCTCATGACTGAGGTACTGGCAGGAACCATGTTTATTGCCACAATTCTGTGGAGTTTCAAGATCCCTATCACAACCAAGAAGCATGAGGGTGACTGTACACAGACACCATTTAAGCATTTGGTGTGTGCTTCTTAAAAGGGCTGCAAGGTTTTTACAGCTAACACTGAGTCAGGAAGCTTCTCTTAAATGAGAAATTCTTGCCTCTATCAAACAGAGCCCAGCTAAGAAAACACAGATACCAAGAAACCATGCTTAACTCTGTTCTTTTCTGTGTAGAATTAATTTCCAAGCTCTCTCAGGCTTCAATTGGATTTAGTTATCCACACTGACAACATTTGTTAACAGAGGTTTCTGTTTCACCTGGTCATTGTTCAGTCCCAAAAAAAACAGAGGTCTACAATGATTTTAAACTAGTATGCCTACTAGATTATGCTTCCTATTAACCCTTAATCCTAAAATCACCCCTAATTCTTGTCTGTGTCAGCCACATGGCTTGGTACCTTTAATCAGAGAGACAATCTCATCTTTTGTGCTCTGCCTCTGGGTGATAACTGCAGGCTGAACCTTTCCTCTTCCCACAATCTCCAGCTCTGATCTGCCCTGCCTATACTTCCTGCTTGGCCACCCAGCATATACTTCCTGCAATGGCTACTGGCCAATGAACATTTTGTTAAAACAATACAATTGACAAATCTTTCAAAAGTCCATGACCATTGCTCCACAGCAAACTTCATCTAATTTATAATCAAAAGAATAGGTAAGGAACAGTTCAAAAGTAACCAAATTACATGATCAAATACTTGTACCTGGTTTCAGTCTAGGAGAAAAAGTAGCAAGAGAAGTACAAATAATAGTCCCTGAAAGTACCTGGTAAATTGGTCATAGTTCTTGATACAAAGAGATCAGAATTTTGGTTTTTAAAATCTTATAAGTATTATTGTCTATTATGCTAAAAAAAGAAACACATTTCAAAAAAAAACAGAATAGAGTCGGGGCAATTGGGAATTCCATATGTCCCTTTCCATAGAAGACAGATAGTTTTCCCTGAAATTTCCTTTGGAAATGATATGGAAGCTGAGAGGAATTCACCATGGTGATAGAATGAGACAGTGACAGCAAAGACATGAAATGAATGGGATGTTTGTAAACCTTCTTCAACTCTAGTACCAGTACATCAACTCTCCCTAGATTTTGTGTTTCATACAGAAGTTTAAGAGAACACACTAATTCTAATTCATGCAAAATTACATCTGAAAACTCAGTCAGTAAAAACCATAATCCTTTAATTCAGAATGAATTACTTAGAATAGCTAGTACAACATTGGACCCATTTCTCCTGTGTGGTTATGCAAGTGTAAAGATAGTTTCTATTGTATGGAATCATACAATAAAATATTACCATATTTTCACACACAAAAAATGTTATAAAGAAATGCAAGTTTGGCGAGGAAGTGGTGGTACATGATGCATGCTTTAAACTCCTACACCTGGGAGGAAGAGCCAGGCAGATTCTGTGAGTTTGAGAACAATCTACTGTATGGTTTGTGTGCCAGCAGAGCGAGATATACACAGAGAAACCCTGTCTTGAAAAATCCACTAAAGCATTGTTGGCCAGAGAAGAGTGATGTACACCTTTAAAACCAGCACTCGGGAAGCAGAGACAGGTGTATCTCTGTGAGTTTGAGGCTAACCTGGTCTACAAGAGCTAGTTCCAGGCAAGGCTCTAAAACTACCTAAAATCCTGTCTTGAAAAACTAAACAAAAACAGCAACAACAACAACAAAACAGATCCTGTACCAGAAGATCCATCGGAGAGAGCCTTTGTCTGGCGACGGATGGAGATAGAGACAGAGTTCCTCATCAGAGCAATGGACTGAGCCCCCAAGGTCCAGTTGAAGAGCACAAGGAGGGAGAAGATGAACAAGGAAGTCTGGACTGCCAGGGGTTGGTCGACCCACTGAGACAGTGTGCCTTTTCTAATGGGAGCTCACCAAATCCAGCAGAACCAGGACTGAATGAGCATGCCATCGAACAGGACTCTTTGAAAGTGGTTGAAAATGGGGGCTGACTGAGAAGCCATTGATAAAGGCACTGGGACTTATTTCTACTGCATATACTGACTTTATGGGACCCTAGTCCATTTGTCTATTTGGATGCAAAGCTTCCTAGGACAGGATGGGGGATGTTGGACTTTCCACAGAGAAGGATTCCCTGCCCTCTCTTAATGAGGGATGGGGAAGAAATAGGGGGTATGGGGGAATGGGAGGGGAATGGGAGGAGGGGAGGAAGTGTAAATTTTATGAATAGAAAAATAAGAAAAAGAAACAAAAAAACCAAGCCAACAAAAACAAAAAGGCTTCAAAGATACAGAAACCCCAGTCTTATGAAAATGAAAAGCAAACAAACAAGCAATAAGTGAAGAAACTTAAAAACTGAAGTTTAAGAAATATACTCATGATCCATTGGACCCTGAATTCTACAAGTTCCACTCTGGCCCAAATCTCCAATTACACCCCTACAAACCCCCTGCCACAACCTCAATGGAACTCTGAAACACAGCCTGCTACTACTCAGAGGGGACCCAGAGGTGAGTGATTACCCATGCAGCAGGACACCCCACTCTCTAGGCCCTCCGTACCAGAGCAAAATCCCAGGACCCCCCCAGTGGCCTCAGCTTCCCTAGCCAGCTAGACTGTGAGTTTCCTGAAAGTAGGCTGTTCCAACACCCCCTTCCCATCCGTTGAACCTTGAAAGCTACAAGTCCAACTCTGTTCCAAGCCCTCCTATCAATGTACCCACAACCTAAGTGGAACTCTGCAGCACAGCCTGCTATTACACAGAAAGGAACAAGAGGTGAGTGATGACCCACCAAGCAGGACAACCTCTCTAGGGCCTCCATACTGGGGCAAAACTCTGGGCCCAAACCACACCTGCTTCAAGTCTCTAGCAAGGCAACAGACATGTTTCCTCCAGGTGTGCTGCTCAAACACTCCACAACAACAATCAGACCCTGAAAGCTACAAGTCTCACTCCACCCCAAAACAATCCTGCCTCCAAGCCCCTTGCAACTTCAGAGGAACATTAAAACACAAGATGCAGCTTCACAGGGTGGACCAAGACAGGGACCCTGAAGCACAAGCTGTGACTGCACAGACTGGACTAAGAGAGTGACCCAGGGGTACAGACAAAAAGAGCAGGCCAAGAGAGAGTGTAAAGACAGACCTCAGTGGCATGGCTCTCTGAAACACAGAGATGGCCAAGAACAGGTCTCAAAGACACAAACAACCACTTTAAGGATTGGACCAAGAGGCAAAGACACTGCTGGAACCAATTGAAGGAAGAGATGGGTAGGTGCAAATGCAAGAATCATCCAATAGAAAGCAACATGGTAACACCAGAACCCAGTGGTCATACTACAGAAAGTCTTATTCATCCTAACCCAGGAGAAGCAACAGAAAATGATTTTCAATGTAAATTTGTGAGATGATGGGGTCCCCAATGTGACTATAGTAGGAAATAAAAATTCCCTTAAAGAAATCAAACAAAAGACAAACAAAAAATTGGAAGACATCTATAAATCTCTCAAAGAAACCAAGAAAAAACAATCAAACAGATGAAACAAACAGCTCAAGACTTGAAGACTGAAATACACGCAATAAGAAAAACTAATGAAGGGAATTCTGTTTATGAAAAATCTGGACAAACAAATGGCAACTACAGCAGGAAGTGAAACCAGTAGAATACAAGAATTAGAAGAGAGACTCTCAGATGGTGAGGTAACTATAGAAAAAAATCAAATCATTGGTCAACGAACACAATAAATCCAACAAGTTCCTTACACAAAACATCTGAAAATCTGGGACACCATGAAAAAAATTAAAACCTAAGAATAATAGGGATAGAAGAAAGAGAACAACATCAACTCAAAGGCACAGAAACTATATTCAACAAAAAAGTCATAGAGGGGCTGGAGAGATGGCTCGGAGGTTAAAAGCATTGCCTGCTCTTCCAAAGGTCCTGAGTTCAATTCCCAGCAACCACAGCAACCACATGATGGCTCACAACCATCTGTAATGTGGTCTGGTTCCCTCTTCTGACCTGCAGGCATACACACAGAATATTGTATACATAATAAATAAATAAATATTTTAAAAAAGTCATAGAAAAAAAACTTTCCCAACCCAAAGAAGAATATTCCTATAAAGGTACAAAAAGCTTAGAGAACACCAAATAGACTGGACCAAAAAAAAGTCCCCCCAACATATAATGATCAAAATGCAAAACAAAGAATGAAGAAAGAATATTAAGAGCTGCAAAAGATAATGGTCAAGTAAAAGCAGACCTATCAGAATAACACTCAAATTCTCCACGGAAACCATGAAACCAAGAAGGCCCTGGACAGGTATGGTGAAGACACTAAGAGACCACAGACACCAGACCTACCAAAGCTTTCAATCAACATAAATGAAAAAAAAACAAGATATTCCATGGCAAAACCAGATTTAAACAATACCTATCCACAGTCCAGTATTACAGAAAGTACTAGAGGGAAATCTCCAACCCAAGGAAGCTAACTGTAAACACCGGCAACAGATATCCTAACATCCACAAACCCCAAAGAATGGAAACACACAAACACCACTACTGAAAAATAACAGGAACTAGCAGTCCTTCATTATTTACATTTCTTAATATCAATAGACTCAATTAACCTATAAAATGGCACAGGCTAAGAAAATGGATACAAAAGCAGGATCCATCCTTCTGCTTTATAAAAGAAAGACACCTAAACCTCAAAAACAAACATGCTGAAGAGTAAAGTGTTGGAAAAAGATTTTCAAATCAAATGGACCTAAGCAGCACACAAGTATAGGTATCCTAAAAGCTAACAAAGTAGACTTCAAAGTAAAGCCAATCAGAAAAGATGAAGAAGGACACTTCATTCCGATAACAGAAACAATTCATCAAGATGAAGTGTCAGTCGTGAACATCTATGCCCCAAATATAAGAACACCCACTGGCTGGGCGGTGGTGGTGCACACCTTTAATCCCAGCACTTGGGAGGCAGAGACAGGCAGATCTCTGTGAGTTTGAGGCTAGCCTGGTCTACAGAGCTAGTTCCAGGACAGGCTCCAAAGCCACAGAGAAACCCTGTCTCGAAAAACCAAAAAAAAAAAAAAAAAAACCACCTACTCATGTGAAAGAAACATTACTAAAGCTTAAATCGCACCTAAAATCCCATACAAGAATAGTAGGAGACTTCAACACCCCACTCTCCCCAGTGGGCAGGTCATCTAGACAAAAACTTAACAGAAAATAAGACAACTAACAAATGTCTTGACCTAAGTGGACTCAATGGTCATCTACAGAGCATTCCACCCAAACACAAAATATACCTTCTTCTCAGAACCTCATGGAACCTTCTTGAAAATAAACCACAAACATGCTAACAAAGCAAACCACAACACAAAAAAAGGCATAACCCCATGTCTTATCAGATCACCATGTTTTAAAGTTAGGATTTAGCAAGAACAATAATCACAGAAAGCCTAAAAACTCATGGAAATTGAACAGTGCTCTATTAAACCACCCCTAGGTCAAGGAAGAAATAAAGAAAGTAATTAAAGACTTTGTAGAATTCCACAAAAATAATGGCATAAAATACCAAAATCTATGGGACACTATGAAATCAGTGCTAAGATCAAAGTTCATAGCACTAAGTGCCTACAAAAAGAAAGTGGAGAAAACTCACACCAGTGACTTAACAGCATACCTGAAAGCTCTAGAACAAAAAGAAGCAGACTCACCCAGGAGGAGAAGAGGATAGGAAATAATCAAATGAGGGCTGAAGTCAATAAAATACCAAAATTAAATCAAGACCAGATGAACAATTCAAATCAGCTTATAACCTGCAAGGAAAGAGAAGTCATCAAAAGCCTTCCAACCAAAAAAGCCAATGGCAAGACAGTTTCAGTGCAGAATTCTGTCAGAACTAAGAACTAATAACTAAACTCAAAGGGTTCCAAATAATAGAAACAGAAGTAAGATTGCCAAACCCCTTTTATGAAGCTAAAGTTACCCTTATACCAAACCACACAAAGGTTCAACCAAGGAGAATTCCAGACCCATCTTACTGATAAACATAGATGCAAAAGTACTCAACAAAATACAAGCAAATCAAATCCAAGAACACATCAAAAAAATCATCTAGCATGATGAAGTCAGGTTCGTCTAAGTGATGCAAGGATGGTTCAAAATAAAAAAAAATCTATTAAGAATCCTGCCCTCTAAAATGTCCAAATTAGGTAAAAAAAAAGAATCCTGCCCTCTTTAAGTTCCTTTCCTAACATCCTTTAATAGTGAACAACAATATGGCAGTATAAGCCAAATTGACCCTTTTCTCCTCATTCTGGGTTTTGGTCATCATGTTTCATCACAACAACAGAAACCCTAATTAAGACACCATGTTTGGTTGAGATGTATGAGAGACCTGATATTTCCTAAAGGTAAACAAAGAAGAGAGATTTGGGGGAAGGTTGTGACAAAGAGAAATAGTGGAAGGAAACACTGCAGTCAAGATGAAAGAATAAATAAAAGATAAATGAAAGAGAGGAATGAAGAACCCTGAGGGAAGATTGGGTCAAGGAAATACATATCTTGGTTTTTATTCTGAATGGAATGCATCTTTAAAGCATACAGGTTGGTTTAATTTAGCAGGGCTTTTTTATTATCTAATATCTCCACACAGCTCTTTTTCCCTTGTTACTAGTATTTAAAACTGTAAAAGTTAATAATCTATTCTGTAACCTATCTATATGGTCTTAATTCTCCCTTTCTGTTAACTGAGCATATATTTTAAGATGCCTGATGAAGTGTAAATCTAATTAATTTTTTTCAATACAAAACAATATCAAAACCTAAAAAATGATTTAAAATCTGCTTTCTGTTACATGGCAGAGAGCAGAAGATGTGGATTGTGCCCTATCTACCTATGTACCACATTGCACACCTGAGAAATCTCTGCATATCAGAAACTTTTTTTGTCCCCTGGAACTAAGCTACACTGGATCACACCATTGCAGCAAGTGGTAACACCACATTAAAAGCACTCTACTCTACTATTGCTCTACCAGGCCCTAAACAATTTGTAATCTTTATAACACAGACCTGAAATTGGAATGTAATATTCAGAACTTCAACAAACTAAACCTTCAGTATTCTAATCTCTCTTCTCACTGTAGAACAAAAGCAGTGCCCATGTGTGTACTCTGGACAGAGATACAACCAGGATCATTTCCTTGCATTCCAGGGCTATACACAAAGAGGCTCAGAGAACAAGTGCCACTGCCACCATGAACCACATGGACCAACATAACTAAAGTCTAGCTCATGGTACTTCCAAGTCTCAGCAGAAATGACATTTCAACTGACCTGCTATGAACACCCCCCACTCATTACAGGATTGCTTATGGTCTTCCTTACCACTCCCTACAGCAGAGACAGAAGAGAATCATGAAAAGAACTCACAAACTGTCTGCCACTAGTACTCTTGATTTCTAACCCTTCCCAGAATCCCTCACTGGGTAGGGCCATCCAGCTAGGACTCACATTATTAGCAGCTCCTCTACAGGAGATCAAATGACTCAGACAGCACAGTCCTTCCAGTTCTGCCCTCCCAGCCCAGCAGACAGGGCCCCAGTTTAGACAGTTTGTATTTAGTACACATTTTCCCACTCTACTAGAGCACATCCTCTTCCTCATCCAAAGTACAGGGTCCTTTGTGTGCACATTCCATTACATACCACTTTTCAGTTCAGCCATCCCATTGCCTCAGAGATGGGGAATCCTGCAGACAAACAGGTCACATTCATACAGTAACTACTGTTACTGTGTAACTGTGGTTACTGTGTAACTGTTGTTAAAGAAGAACAGACCAGGAATTAGAAAACAATCCAGGGATCTTAGGGCTTGGAGGCAACAAGGAGAATGTAAATATGATGTAGTTGTCATCTCAAAAACTATTTTGAAAACTTGAGACAGACTTTATGGTCATGTACTCCAGAGACAAGGGATTTGTATTAGAGCACAATAAAATTTTTCATGAAGCCGGGTGCTGGTGGTATACGCCTTTAATCCCAGCACTCAGGAGGCAGAGGCAGGTGGATCTCTGGGAGTTCGAGGCCAGCCTGGTCTTCCGGTACAGACACCAAAACTACAGAAAAACAAACACTGTTTCAAAAAACCAAAAAAAAATATTTTTTTCATGTATTTTCTCTAAAGATCAATGTCTTTATAGAGAAAATTCCTTTTAAGTAGGGCCACAATATTTTGCCCAGATCTTCTATTTTAGATGAACTACTGTAAATATAGCAATTAGGTTTAAAGATAAGGTCAGTCCCTTTCCCAGATTCCTTTTTGCTTTGGTCTGTGGACTGCAAACAATGGTCAATCAGGACATTCATAGAGCATCTACAATTGACGACCTGAATCCACACAGCTAAACACAACTACTTATGGAGGGGAAAAGTTTTCACCCTCAGTCCAGCCTCTCATTTTCTGCACTGTGTCTCCACCAGCTTCAATAAACTCTTCCTCCTATTGTAGTCTGAGGACAGAAGGAATGCTCCATATGCAAATCCTTTCCCTGCAACTGCAATGCATAGTCAACTACATGACTCACATGCATAATTTTAAAACTGTGAGGTGGTACAGTCCTTTTTAAAGGAATTTTGAAAGTTTAATGTACAGGACAACAAAGTCATTGCCCTGGACTGCAGCAGACCAAGGCTACCTGAATCAACATAAGAGAACCTGTCTCAGAAACCATTTTTCTGCCGGGCGGTGGTGGTGCATGCCTTTAATCCCAGCACTCGGGAGGCAGAGGCAGGCGGATCTCTGTGAGTTCGAGACCAGCCTTGTCTACAGAGCTAGTTCCAGGACAGGCTCCAATGCCGCAGAGAAACCCTGTCTCGAAAAATCAAAAAAAAAAAAAGAAACCATTTTTCTAAGAGGATGGAAATACATGTTCTAGAATTAATATAACTTTCATTGAGAAATCACTTCAAACACTGACAGTGCCAAATTGTAATGCCTCCTTGAAAGGCTTGATAGAGGTTGTTCTTTGATATGGGGATATGCCTGGTGTCTGGTTTTAAATCAACAGTGGATTCTTTGCAATGGCTTAGAGGCAAATATCTGGACAATCCAGGTGAACAATGTGTACCCTAGCATCCTAAACTCTAACAGCCCTGATTAAAATACATTTATCCTTTGGGTGATTTAGAGGCAGTCCTCCCTCAGCTAAATTCTACTTTGGGAGACAGAACTATTTCCAAGGCACTGGTGAATCCTTTGTATCAGTAATTCTCCTCTTCTACGTTGCAGCTTAGAAGTGCAGTGCTACCCAACTGGTGAGATGCCTTGATACCATCCACGTAGTTAAATATAAATGGAGATTGTATGTAAAGGTTATATAAAAAGTGCTCAATATCGAGAAGATACTGAAGCAACTTGGCTTCCCTGACTTTGGCATATTGAAATTGACAAGAAAGATGTTTGTACACACAGCACCCTGCTCCCAATTCTCTAAGAAAATTAAGCCCAAAGCGCAAAGTTATTCAGAGGTCTGTCCCTAGGTCTAGGAATTAACAGGACCACGTGGGATTTCACAATGCAGGGAATCTGGTGGCAGGTTCCCACCCAGATACCGGGACAACACAACATACTGTATCCCACACCTCACCCTCTGCTCTTCCCCATCTGGAGACAGCATTCTCCTGCTCACCATGTTGTGGTTTCTCAGCTTGCCAAAGTTCGCAGTTTATCAACTCCCTGCAGCAGCAACTTCACCGCAACACAGGAAAGCAATGCTGCCAGCTCCACTGCAAAATCGAGTCTGAATGTGGAAGCCCAGAAGAGCCCTGAATGACATCTGACTGGCAGGTCTCCTGGAGAGCCTGATTGGATAGCGAGGCCTGAGTGACAAGAACACCTCCCACAGGGCTGAGTGTGCTTAAAAAGACAGAACAGAGATTTCGGGCCATTCCATCCACCTGAGTCTTCATAATCTTTCACTCCTTAGGAACTTTCCCTTTTACTTCCAGAATACAACCTGGCCAGTTAGCATGTACAGTGCACTGTGCTTGCTAGGTGGACCCAGGTATTTCCTGTCCCACAGGGGAAAGAATGCCCAGAATATTAACAGCTAAGGAGAATTTTAAGATCACAAAAGAGATGTTTGTCTTCATGCTAAGGTGAGATGAACTGAAGGTACTTTTTACAGGCATTCACACAACAGAAAAGAGAAAAGCAGGAGCCTGAACTCAAACAAGATGATAGGTCTTTCCCCCATCAGAAGGCTGCATGATGGCTCCACTGCTTTATGGGTTTTATTACTGAAATTCAAAGCAAACCCCAGGAAAATGAATAATAATAAAAAGAGTTGTGTTCATGGAAATGTGACTATGTAGAGAATAATGGAGCTAGAAGGAATGACTTCATGAGCATTATTGTTAGCCAGCACATCTTCCTCCATGGTCAGGTGAATAAAATATACAACTGCAGTATTCAAGATTCTCTACATGAACTGGACAGGTATAATGAATCTCTACATGTATATAAAAAGTGGGCTTATTAGAATGTCTCACAAGCTGCATTTCAGGATGTGTGAAAATAGCTACTTAGACTCTCTCCCTGCCATCTCTGGGCAAATAACATCACCCAGCTCAGCCTGTCTGGGCTTTGGGGCAGTATCCGGAGGGCAGCCGGGCGGGCGTGAATTCCTTTGTCCTCAGTAGCCTGCCTGCACCAAGCAGGGTAGGCGCTTTGTTTATAAGCGACCCAACCAACAAGGAGTGCTGATCTCGGCACCAGAAGAACCTTCTCGGGGTGAGTGAGTTTCTGACCTGGGGCCTCAGCCCGGGTCAAGGAACTATTTCCTGCAGGGCCTATACAACTGCATACCGCCTCTCTCTTCATACCTCACCCAGCGTGCACCCAGAACCCTCCCTCACTTCTCTCTCCCTGCCATCTCTGGGAAAATAACATCACCCACCTCAGCCTGTCTGGGCGCTGGGGCAGTATCCGGAGGGCAGCCGGGCGGGCACGAATTCCTTTGTCCTCAGTAGCCTGCCTGCACCAAGCAGGGTAGGCGCTTTGTTTACAAGCTACCCAACCAGCAAGGAGAGCTGATCTTGGCACCAGGAGATCCATCACTGGGGCACCTAGAGAGCCACCACGGGAGAGTCCCATCACTGGGACATCAGTGGGCAAGAAGACCTGATCCTGTAAAAGAAGATCCTTAGGGGAGCATTCGGAGGAAGAGATGGGCAGGCGCCAATGCAAGAATTCACCCAACAATCTGAAAAACAACATGAAACCACCAGAACCCAGTGACCCCACAACAGGAGGACATGAACACCTTAATCAAGAAGAAGTAGAAAAAATGGAATCTATGAAAGTGATTGACATCCTTAAACAGCATGTAAAAAACGCCCTTACGGAAATGGATGAGAAGTATAACAGAAAGTTTGAAGAATTGAATAAATCAGTGAATGATACCCTTATAGAAATGGATGAGAAGTATAACAGAAAGTTTGAAGAATTGAATAAATCAGTGAATGATACCCTAGGAAACCAAGGAAAAACAATCAAACAGATAATGGAAACAGTTCAAGACCTGAAAACTGAAATGGAGACAAGGAAGAAAACACAAACAGAGGGCCGACTGGACATAGAGAATCTAGGTAAACGAATAGAAACTAGAGAAACAAGTATAACCAACAGAATACAAGAGATTGAAGAAAGAATCTCAGACGCTGAAGATACCATAGAGATAATAAACGCACTGATCAAAAAAAACAGCAAATCCAACAAGCTCTCATCACAAAACATTCAGGAAATCTGGGACACAATAAAAAGACCAAACCTAAGAATAATTGGAGTTGAAGAAGGAGAAGAAGTGCAGCTCAACGGTCCAGAAAATATATTTAATAAAATTATAGAAGAAAACTTTCCCAACCTAAAGAAAGATATACCTATGAAGATTCAAGAAGCATACAGAACACCAAATAGGCTGGATCAAAAAAGAACATCTTCTCGCCATATAATAATCAAAACACAAAGCATACAGAATAAAGAAAGAATATTAAGAGCTGCAAAGGAAAAAGGCCAAGTTACTTATAAAGGTAAACCTATCAGACTTACACCTGACTTCTCTTTGGAAACCATGAAAGCCAGAAGGTCCTGGATAGATGTACTGCAGAAACTAAGAGACCATGGATGCAATCCCAGACTACTATACCCAGCCAAACTTTCGTTCACTATAAATGGAGAAAACAAAATTTTTCAAGATAAAAAAAATTTAAACAATACGTAGCCACAAATCCAGACTTACAGAAAGTAATAGAAGGAAAATCACAAACTAAGGAGTCCAACAAGGCCCACAATAACTCAGATATCTAGAGTCCCTTCACCAGCACATCTCAAAGAAGGGAAAAACACAAACTCTACTACTAGAAAAATGACCGGAATGAACAACCACTGGACATTAATATCACTTAATGTCAATGGACTCAACTCATCTATAAAAAGGCACAGGCTAGGGGCTGGAGAAATGGCTCAGTGGTTAAGAGCATTGCCTGCTCTTCCAAAGGTCCTGAGTTCAATTCCCAGTAACCACATGGTGGCTCACAACCATCTGTAAAGAGGTCTGGCGCCCTCTTCTGGCCTTCAGGCATAACACAGAAAAGATATTGTAATAAATAAATAAATAAATTTTAAAAAAAGGCACAGGATAAGAGATTGGATATGAAAACAGGATCCAACACTCTGCTGTCTACAAGAAACACACCTCAAACACAAAGACAGGCAACTACTCAGAGTAAAGGGCTGGGAAAAGGCTTATCAAGCAAATGGACCTAAGAAACAAACAGGAGTGGCCATACTAATTTCTAACAAAGTTGATTTCAAACTTAAATCAATCAGAAGAGATGGAGAGGGACATTTTATACTCATAACAGGAACAATTCATCAGGAGGAAGTCTCAATCCTGAATATCTATGCCCCTAATATAAAAGCACCCACATACGTAAAAGAAACATTACTAAAACACAAGGCTGCCATCAAACCGCACACACTAATAGTAGGAGACTTCAACACTCCTCTCTCACCAATGGACAGGTCAATCAGACTGAAACCTAACAGAGAAATAAGAGAATTAATGGAGGCAATGAATCAAATGAACAGACATCTATAGAACATTCCACCCAAATGAAAAAGAATATACCTTCTTCTCTGCAGCTCATGGAACCTTCTCGAAAATTGACCACATACTCGGTAACAAAACAAACTTCCACAGGTACAAAATAATATGCATACCCTCCTGCATCTTACCAGATCACCATGGATTAAAGTTAGAATTCAACAACAAAGCTACACCCAGAAAGCCTACAAACTCATGGAAACTGAACAGTCAACTACTGAACCACACATGGATCAAGGAAGAAATTAAAGTCTTCCTTGAATTCAATGAAAATAAAGAAACAACCTCCTCAAACTTATGGGACACTATGAAAGCAGTCCTGAGAGGAAAGTTCATAGCACTAAGTGCCCACATAAAGAAAATAGAGAAAGCACACATTGGAGACTTAACAGCCCACCTGTAAGCTCTAGAAAAAAAAGAAGCAGACTCTCCTAAGAGGAGTAGAAGACTGGAAATAAACTGAGGGCAGAAATCAATAAAATAGAAACAGAGAAAACAATCCAAAGAATCAATGAAACAAAAAGCTGGTTCCTGGAGAAAATCAACAAGATTGATAAACCCCTATCCAAACTAATCAATCGGCAGAGAGAGAATATGCAAATTAATAAGATCAGAAATGAAAAGGGGGACATAACAACAGACACAGAGGAAATTCAGAGAATAATTAGATCTTACTACAAAAGCCTGTATGCCACAAAATTGGAAAATGTGGAAGAAATGGACACTTTTTTAGATAAATAACATATACCAAAGCTAAACCAAGACCAGGTGAACGATCTAAATAGACCTGTTAGTCGTGAAGAATTAGAAACTGTTATTAAAAACCTCCCTACCAAAAAAAGTCCAGGTCCAGATGGTTTCAATGTGGAATTCTACCAGAACTTCCAAGAAGACCTAATACCTATACTCCTTAATGTATTTCACAATATAGAAACAGAAGAGTCGTTGCCAAATTCCTTTTATGAAGCTACAGTTACTCTGATACCAAAACCACACAAAGACTCAACCAAGAAAGAGAATTACAGGCCAATCTCGCTCATGAACATCGACGCAAAAATCCTCAACAAAATACTGGCAAACCGAATCCAAGAACACATTAGAAATATTATCCATTATGATCAAGTAGGCTTCATCCCAGAGATGCAGGGCTGGTTCAACATACGAAAATCTATCAATGTAATCCATCATATAAATAAGCTGAAAGAAAAAAACCATATGATCATTTCATTAGATGCTGAAAAAGCATTTGACAAAATTCAACATCCCTTTATGATAAAAGTCTTGGAGAGATTAGGGATACAAGGGACGTACCTAAATAGAATAAAAGCTATTTACAACAAGCCGACAGCTAACATCAAATTAAATGGAGAGAAACTCAAAGCCATCCCACTGAAATCAGCAACAAGACAAGGCTGTCCACTCTCTCCATACCTCTTCAATATAGTGCTTGAAGTGTTAGCGATAGCAATAAGACAACACAAGGGGATCAAGGGAATTCGAATTGGCAAGGAAGAAGTTAAACTTTCGTTATTTGCAGATGATATGATAGTGTACATAAGCGACCCCAAAAACTCCACCAAAGAACTCCTACAGCTAATAAACACGTTTAGTAATGTGGCCGGATACATGATCAACTCCAAAAAATCAGTTGCCCTCCTTTACACAAAGGTATGGAAACAGAGAGGGAAATCAGAGATGCATCAACTTTCACCATAGCCACAAACAGCATAAAATATCTTGGGGTAACTCTAACCAAGGAAGTGAAAGATTTATTTGACAAGAACTTTAAGGCATTGAAGAAAGAAATTGAAGAGGATACCAGAAAATGGAAGGACCTCCCTTGCTCTTGGATTGGGAGGATCAACATAGTCAAAATGGCAATTCTACCAAAAGCAATTTATAGATTCAATGCAATCCCCATCAAAATCCCATCAAAATGCTTCACAGATCTTGAGAGGACAATAATCAACTTTATATGGAACAACAAAAAACCCAGGATAGCCAAAACAATCTTATACAATAAAGGAACTTCTGGAGGCATTACCATCCCTGACTTCAAACTCTATTACAGAGCTATAGTAATGAAAACAGTGTGGTAAGTGGCATAAAAACAGAGAACTCAATCAATGGAATCGTACAGAAGACCCGGATTTTAACCCACAAACCCATAAAAACCTCATTTTTGATAAAGGAGCTAAAAACATACAATGGAAGAAAGAAAGCATCTTCAACAAATGGTGCTGGCACAATTGGATTTCAACCTGTAGAAGAATGAAAATAGACCCATATCTATCACCATGCACAAAACTCAAGTCCAAAAGGATTAAAGACCTCAATATCAATCTTAACACACTGAACCTGATAGAAGAGAAAGTGGGAAGTACCCTACAATAGTTGGGCACAGGAGATCGCTTTTTATGTATAACCTTAGCAGCACAGACATTAAGGGAAATATTGAATAAATGGGACCTCCTGAAACTGAGAAGCTTCTGTAAAGCAAAGGACACTGTCACTAAGACAAAAAGGCAACATTTATTTTTAAATCAACATTTTTTAAAGTTACAAGTTGGTATAATTAAAAACTTCTTGTAATCCATATCCAGACAGGAAAGGGTTAAGATGAGAAATTGCTGGCCAGCAGAAGAAGCTTGAGTGTTATCATACTGAAGAACTTGGCTCAGACAAGAAAAGAGGCACAGAGAGTATCCTTGGCTGCCAAAGCTTTTGTAAAAGAGTTTTTGTTAACCTTTTTTTGAGCATGAACTCAGATTCTCTGTTTTACATTTACTCAGATTTTTAATTGCAAGCAGTCAATTCCCTGTCACCCTCTCTCCTGTCTAAGGCAAAGGTCCTCATATACAGAGAGAGAACAAAGGATAGGGGGATGCCCTGTTCTGCTGCAGCCAGCCTCTCTGGCACTAGCTCCACCTCCTGCCTTCTGAAGAGGCATTTCTCTGCCCTCAGCCAGGTGCATGATGATTTTGCCTCCTGCTGTGTCCCAGGTGCCACTGCTCCCTGGTCTTGGAGCCACACAGGCCCCAAAGATCCTCTGCCACATTGCATTTTCCAGTCTCAAGGTTTAGCTCTCAGCATCCAGGCAGTGTATTCTCTGTCATCAGACCTGTCTCAGGGCTAGGGATACAGATGCTAGATGGACTGCTGTCAAGTCATCTGTATTTTTACATTTAGCTTTTGTCTTATTTTTTTTAGTCTTTGTCAGTCCAGTCTTAAACATAATAAGCAAAAAGATAACAGTTTTCTGGAACTCCAGGTATCACCATCCACCGGATGTAGTGTCCCCAAAGACATTCCAAGTCATAGGCATGCACCCCCTACCCTCTCCACACTCAGTTCCTTTCTGGTGCTCTGCAAGATTTTTCCTCTCTCTTTTCCATCCCTAAGGGCTTCAGGGGAGGGGGTTGGGGCTCCAGAGGAGCTGAAGGATCCTCTAGGATAGAAGTTGGGAGAGAAAGAAAACAAAGCAACAATTACCATAAGATAATACAAAGAGACTTTGACAAATTCCCTGGACAAGACACAGTGACATTTTCTCCAATTGTGGGAGAAACCCAAACAGCTTTCTTTGAGGTAGCTGCAAATGACCCAGGGATGGGAGAATGCTGGCCCCTGTCTATTAACACAGGACTGGGATAATTCCAGTCTGGGAGCAAAACTCCCTATCTAAAAATGACCTGGGACCAGAAAGGCCCCTGTCTGGAAATGACCCAGGACTGGGAGAATTCCCATCCCTCTCTGGAAATGGTGGACAAGGCATTCGTTGCTTTTCCAGGGTATAAGCATGTCCCCTTCAGAGAATACCTGTCAATACCAAAATTCCGGATCAGTCAACTGGTACAAAACCAAAGCAACCATAGTCAGACAGACAAGACAAAATGACAGAAACAAAGAGACAAGAGACAAAAGACAAAGAGAGCACTCTCACAGGTAGATGCTAATAAACCTCCAAGCTTTCATCATCCCAGTGGAATCTCTGGGGTCCCACGCCAATGCACCAAATGTTGCGCCCAGATTATGACCTCCAGAGAGAGACCAACAGAGAGGTCAAGAGTGTAATAAGCAATATTTAATCAGCATAATGCAAATATGTTTTGAACTCATCTCCATCCTCCTTACAGCAAGGTAGAGAGGAGTTGTATCTTCTTTGTGGGGTAAGCTTTTAAAGGCATAACTGTTGTTCTTCTGGAGAACTACAGTTCCCAGAATTCCCCAGTGCGACACTTCTCCCAGACGCCCCCCGCATTCACCGTTAAAACCGAGAGTGGCCTCAAGCCAAGCTCTCTCTCTCTCTCTCTCCCTTTCGCCTGCTCTTGTGTGTCTCGTACACCCCCCGCCCTTTCGTGTTCCCCTCCCCTGTTAAAGTGCACCCATGTGGCAGACTTCGTGTCTGTTTGTCTGTCTTGCGTTCGTCTCCATACACTCACGCGCCCGTAATTTTTTAAGAACAACATTGGTGCCATCCGACTCGGGGACTTCCCTGTCCCGGGCCTTCCACCTGAGGCCTGGCCTCCGGGCCTTTGGTGCGCCTGCTGGAGTGCCATACATCCTCCTTCCCTGGACCAAAGTCTGCAACCGGGACCTGCCTGCGACCACCTCCATCTCCAACCGACACCAACTAATTCGTTTCCCCCACTGGCTCTCTCCCCCCCCCGTCCCGCCTAGAGATGCCTGGCCAGCTTTCTCTGGCGCATTCTGGGTTGAGTTGCCTACCCCCTCCCGCCCTTGGTTAACTGTACTTCAGCCTGCAAGTTGAGGCTTGGTGTTCTCAACTTTCCGCAAGGACTTGGCGTTCCTGGCCTCTTCTGCTCTTTTTTTTTCTCCTTTTTCTCTCTCTCTTTCACGCGCGGGCTCGTCATAGGACGGGCGCCTCTTCTTGGCTGAAAGGTCAGCCCCAAAAGGCTTAATCTTCCCCTCCTAGCCGGGGTTTTCCCATCAGTTGCTAGGTTTGGGCGATTCTGCCTATAGCGTGCCTCTCGGGTTCCCAGGGACGCCTGTACTCGAGACGCTTCATTCGTGGCACCCCTGTGTGCCTTTTTCAGGCGGATTTACCAGTTAACCATGGGACATAAAAATTCAAACCCAATTTTTCCAAAGCCCCCCTCGTTCAGCTCCTGGAAACCCTTAAGATCAATGCCGTCCCTCCAGGAACCCTCTGCTCCCGCCATGAATTCGGCAGATGAGCCTCCACCTCCCCCCCTCGAGGGACCGCCCCTTCCCGCCTTGCCCAGTTCAGCGACACCTCACCTAACTGCTTTCTTCCTAGATCCCCAAGAAATTCCCTTTCCGGATCTGCAAGGACTTCACCTAGCCCCTCCAATAGAGTACCTCATGAATATTCCTCCAACAGGTCGCACAAGCAGCGGGAGGCTTTCCCCGCTGCCGTGAGTCTCAAAGGTGGCTTGGAACTTCTTCGGACTCTTCTCCTCCCCCTTTCTGTCCTACGCTGTCACTAACCACCACTCTCCCATTGTTATTCACTTAAAACACTCCCACCTAAGGATATCAGGTTCCTGAAAGCTACAGCAACTTCCTGCCAGATCTGCCAACCTGAAAGATGCCTTTTTCTCTATTCCCCTCAGTCCTCAGTCTCAAAACATCTTTGCTTTCACCTGGACCAATCCCGATACTAATTTCTCTACACAGCTGACCAGGACCGTCCTCCCTCAGGGATTCCGGGACAACCCACACCTTTTTGGCCAGGCTCTGGCCTCTGATCTGCTCTCATTGTCTCTCCTTAAATCAAAACTGATACTCTATGTCGATGACATCCTGCTGTGTAGCCCATCTTTGGAGACCAGCCGGACTGATACTGCTGCCTTATTAAATTTCTTATCCAAAAAGGGCTACAGAGTCTCTCCTTCTAAGGCCCAATTGTCCACTACTCAGGTAACGTATTTGGGATTAACCATAACTCCAACACAAAAGGCTATCACCCTGGACAGAAAAAGACTAATTCAATCTCTTGAAGTTCCTTCCACCAAAGAAGAGGTTTTGTCCTTCCTGGGAGTGGCTGGTTTCCTGCGGTCATGGATACCTTCCTTCTCCCTCCTTGCCCGCCCTCTATATGAAGCAGCTCTTGGCTCTCTGCATGAGCCCCTTCTCCAACCCATCACCAAGCTGTTCCGGAGACTTCAACAGGCTCTCACCCAAGCCCCAGCTCTCCATCTTCCGGATTTAACCCGCCCCTTTTCTCTTTACATAGCAGAGAAGGAGGGCTATGCTCTGGGAGTCCTAGGTCATCAACTGGGACCCTCCTTTGCACCTGTAGCTTACCTGTCAAAGAAGATGGACCTCACCATCCGTGGCTGGGCACCTTGCATACATGCTTTGGCAGCTGCTGAACTTCTTATTTGTGAGTCAAAAAAACTAACCTTTGGAGAACCCACTATGGTCTTCTCCCATTATAACTTGTCCAACCTCTTAACCTACAAAGGTCTCCAGACCCTGCCCCCCTCTCGAATTCTTTCCCTTCAGGTGGCACTGGTGGAAGATATGAGCCTCACATTTCAAAATTGTGCACCCACTAATATCTCAAATCTCCTACCTCAACCTAACGCTAATGATCCCCCATCCCACTCCTGCATTGAGGTCCTAGAGGACCTACTGCCCCACCCCTCACATATACAGGAGGGCAGTCTGTCCCAGGCTACTCGTACCTGGTACACGGACGGTAGCTCCTTTCTATGTGACGGGGTTCGCAGAGCAGGTTATGCCATAGTATCAGACACAGAGATAATTGAGGCAAAGGCACTCCCTGCCAATACTACTAACCAACAGGCTGAGCTGATAGCTCTCACCCGAGCCTTTCAGTTAGCCATGGGACAGTCTTTAAATATCTACACAGATTCTAAATATGAGTTTCATATCCTGTTGTCTCACCCGGCTATCTGGAAGGAGCGCGGGCTTCTCAAAGCGAAGGGAGGATCCATTACCAACTCAGAGCATATTATGGATTTACTCAAAGCTTCTCATCTCCCTAAAGCTATAGGAATTATTCACTGCTGGTCTCATCAATCTGACAGTTCTATTGTCTCCAAGGGAAACAACCGAGCCGACAGAGCAGCTAAGATGGTAGCACTCCAGAATACAGGCCTGTCTCAACTACCTCAGGGAATATTTACAGCACAGCCCCCAGCCTCACCCCCCAACACCCAGCAGATCCTGTCCTACCTAGATCAGCTTTTTCATCCCAATGAAAAAGCCCTACTTCATTTTGTAAAAACACATATCAAACCCACACCTGAGGACATCTGGTTCCTAAAAGCCATCACTGCCTCCTGTCAGATCTACCAAAAGTCAGATCCCAGGACCAAATATCGCAGTTTCCCTTTTCCTACCCACCAAGCCAGGGGCTCCCTTCCGGGAACTGACTGGCAGCTGGATTTCACTCATATGCCCATGATTGCCCAAAATTTATCAAAAGCATTTGGGATTCCCTGGAATTTCCACATACCATATCACCCTCAGTCTTCAGGTAAGGTAGAATGGACTAACCGTTCTTTAAAGGAAACTCTCATCAAGAGGTCACAGGAACTCCACCTCGATTGGGTAAGACTTCTGCCCCTCGCTCTTCTCAGGCTTCGGGCTCTCCCAAAGGGCCCCCTTTTCATTTCACCTTTCGAACTCATGTATGGGCGGCCGATTTTGACCCCGGGCCTCTCATCAGGAACCTCTCCCCTCCCTGATCACTTGCTTACTCCCCTCCTTTTCCACCTACGCTCACTTCTGTGGGACTTCGCTGATCACTCTCTACCTCAGCCTTGTACTAATGCATGTCCACCACCAATTAACATAGGGGACAAGGTACTTCTCTCAACCCCAGGTCAACGCCTCCCATCCCTTTCCCCCAAGTGGCAGGGTCCTTTCAGAGTAATTCTTCTAACCCCCACAGCTGCCAAGCTCGAAGGAATCCCTCATTGGATCCACCTGTCACATCTTAAACCATTTATCTCCACAGCTCAAGATAATCCTTCATATACGGTAACCCAGACAGGGCCTTGCTCCCTTAAGTTCCAAAGGAAACCAGGCTCAACCGCCTCCACTCCAGTCTGAGGAAAACGGTGGCCCCATCCGCCACTCAATCTTTCTGTGTTCATATACCCCTTTTCAAATTCCTAAAGAACCATCCAGTTGTTGTTACAGATCATCAAATATGAAGTCAAGGGCTCAGGCGCTCCAGGATGCCAGCCCGCCCCACCTAAGCAGATAAAACACAAATGGATCGTTAACGGAATAAGTATCATTTAATTTTTCTTATCATCCTTAACCCCAGACCTCTTAAAAACTCTTCCCCCACCCCATCCCCAAATTTCCCCTCAAATCTTCCAGACATCCTCTCCCCTTCAATTTTTTTCCTTTTTTCTCTACTAATGCTGCTTTTGCCTTCCAGCATCTTAACGATGACCTAACTACTCAGGAAAAGCCAGACAAGTGTGACTTCTTCAATCAACCATCTCAGGATGCCAGCGGACCAGACAGAACCAACAGAAACCAACTACCTCAGAATGCCAGCAGCCAGGACAGAACCACCAGCAGGACATGTCAAGATCATCGGACACCCCCTGGACACCTCAATGCCCAAAGCCAGCAGGAAGCAGTCATGAGAGACTGGGCTACGCCCCTATTCCCTACCCCTTAAGGCCCCCCTCCAATTTTTTTTAATAATACCAAAAGGGTGAAATGTTGTTCTTCTGGAGAACTACAGTTCCCAGAATTCCCCAGCACGACACTTCTCCCAGACGCCCCCGCATTCACCTTTAAAACCGAGAGTGGCCTCAAGCCGCTTTCGCTCTCTCTCTCTTTCGCCTGTCCTTGTGTGTCTTGCACACCCCCTGCTCTTTCATGTTCCCCTCCTCCGTTAAAGTGCACCCACGTTGGAGCCTTCGTGTCTGTTTGTCTGTCTTGTGTGTGTCTGTTTGTCTGTCTTGCATTCGTCTCCACACACCCACGCGCCCGTAATTTTTTAAGAACAACAATAACTACAAAGAGATTCTTTGAAGCTGCTTTGGCATGGGACCTTTGCTCCCTCCCATTATGTTAAGGCAGTGAAAGACCCCAAGTGTTGGGGAGACTTTCACTCAAGTCTCGGGATAAGACGATCCCCCAGTAACTCACGAGAGACCGTCCTTGCTGTAATCACATGAGGCTTTAATCGATGAGATAGGAAACAGTGCACTGGGCCCAAGACTCATAACCCACGTAGGGGAAGAGTTCAACCCCTAGTGACCTGGAGAAGGGGTTTTTATAGGAAGAAACCACAGCCTAGTAATCCAAAAGCGGCAGGGAGGGTGTCACATAAAATCACAAGGGGGTAAGTCCCTGCCTTTGTGTCGATTGCGTTTGGGTGGGTTACTCAGTCTGTCGATTGCGTTTGGGTGGGTTACTCAGTCTAGGGGTTTGTAACCCACCCTGCAATCAGTTATTCCTGGGTCTCGAAGGGGCGCTACCTGGAAGGGAATGAGCTAGAAAAGAAGGAGAAGACTGTGCTGAAGTTTGTCACAGTCTCCGTTTATTAGGGTCCTGGTTACAACTTATATAGCCCCTGGATGAGGGCTTGGGGGACAGGGCACAGGAGCACGGAATCTGGCCGCGTGGTCCCGGTCACGTAACCTACGTTTGGTCAGGTAGGCCAAGAAGTCACAAGTTGCCACACCTAGTTCCCTGGATAGCTGGAATGTGGAGCGGGTTCGGCTGATAGTTCTCCATTAGCAGCTTAATTGGCTGTGGGGCAGGTTTTGTCAATAGAATCATTCTTAACACAATTATGGGTGTGGGGTTCTCTGCAGACTCCCCAGGGTGATGGTTCCTGTAATGATTTTTAAGGAGAAAATGGCTCCTCACACCTTTGAAAATAACTCAAGGTCATTCTTATTCCTAAAAAAAAAAATCCCACCATGAGAAAAGCGGCTACAGCTTCCCACCAGCAGAAGGCTCTAGCAGGTTACCAGTGGTGCTGGGTGCCGTCCCCAGAGTCTGGCACCCGAGCGCTGGCAAGGTTTCCATCAGCGGGAAGCCACCAGCAGAACTCCCAATGTATGGTGGCTGTGAGCAGACCCATGGACACAGAAAAGAAGCCATAAAAGCAGCTGCTAGGCTGGGCGGTGGTGGCGCATGCCTTTAATCCCAGCACTTGGGAGGCAGAGGCAGGCGGATCTCTGTGAGTTCGAGACCAGCCTGGTCTACAAGAGCTAGTTCCAGGACAGGCTCCAAAACCACAGAGAAACCCTGTCTCGAAAAAAAAAAAGCAGCTGCTAGCCCCAAAGAGACGGTCCCCGGGGTGGGCTGTCAGAGTCGCCATGCAACAAGTGGCTACATTTTCCCACCAGCGGGAGGGCACATGCTTCACGGGCAGTGGCGGCGGGTAACAGACACATAGACACAAAAGATAGGCATAGGTATTTATTAAGAAAGAGTAGGAGAGAGAAAGGAGAGAGAGAGAGAGAGAGAGAGAGAGAGAGAGAGAGAGAGAGAGAGAGAGAGAGAGAGAGAGAGAGAGAGGAGAGTGGCAAAGCCCCGCGTGTATACTGGGAGAGAAAACAGGGAGAGCGATGGCAGGTGAGGTCAGAGCTTAAAAGGGAGTGGGCATGGCTAGGGCAGGGACTGAAAGAATAACAGTCATAATCAGCTTGTTCCTCAAACACAGAATTCCAAAAATACCTAATGATAATCACAAGGGGAAAACTCTCTGTTTCTCAAGATAATTCTCAAGATTAAAATCTAACTTTATCTTCAGCTAGTTCCTGAAACACAGTCACTGAACTGGCTAATGCTAGATTCCTGATTCATCTCTTCCTGCTTAGATTTTTGGCTATTTTCTTCCTGCTGGGGGGGGGGATCTGGATTTATCCAGGTCTTTCATCAGCTTTATCCTTGTTCTTAGAGCCACTGTCTTTCAGTTAGGCCTCAACAAGGAGAATGGGGTTTTACCTAGGATGTCGGAACATGCTCATGTAATGTTTTCTCTTTTCTTAAGCATGCTCAATTAACAAATCCACTAGTGAACATGATTACAATGTAAAAACAGATATTTAGGGGCATTCTTACCATGAAGTGTTTTAGGAACATACTTAAATTAGACAAATGATGGAAAGAAATGTCTCTGGCATGTTCACATTGTACCATAAGGTCTTACTTGAAAATCAAGTAGATGGCACTGTGAAAAGTTGATTGTCAATTTTGATGTTTGATCTAAAAGATAACTGTACCAACACCATATATCTCACAGACACAAAAGATAGAGAACACAAAACCAGAAAACTTCGATGAAAAGTCACTTAACAGCCCTCTATACAGTGCTCCTGGATGAACAGTTATGATGATCTCTATTAATCTCAGAGCTAAGCTGGTTTTGCTCTGAGCAGGGTGGGTAGGCAGAAGGCCACAGCTGCTTCCATGCAAGGTAAGAAGGAGTCCATTTTAATTAGACCTGGCTTGTTGTCTGTCTCAGGGTCAGAACAACAATGTAGAGAATTTCATTCTTTCTTTTTTTTTATTTTTTATTTTTTGGTTTTTCGAGACAGTGCTTCTCTGTGGTTTTGGAGCCTGTCGTGGAACTAGCTCTCTAGACCAGGCTGGTCTTGAACTCACAGAGATCTGCCTGCCTCTGCCTCCCGAGTGCTGGCATTAAAGGCATGCGCCACCATTGCCCGGCTCTTTCTTTTTTCTAACCTTAAAAAATCTTTAGTTATGTGGTGTTTGCTTGCCTATGCACAGTACCTACAGAGGGCAGAAGAAGGGATGAGATACCTGGGACTTGAATCAGAACAAATGGTGAGCTAGCATGCAGGGGCTAGGAATGGAATCGGGGTCTTCAGTGAAAACAGCCAGTGCTCTAATTGCTGGGCAATCTATTTAGCTCTGAAAGACTTAGAGACACCTTAGCACTACTGCACCCCCCTTCCTGGGAACTAGGCCTTTAGCATTAGAAGGCACCTTAGCACTACCGCACCCCCCCTTCCTGGGAACCAGGGCCCCGGTAACCAACAACACATGCACAAGAGCTTTGAGTACTTTCCATCTCCATTGTATATCAAGACTCCTCCTTGTAACCATGACATTGATCAAGACTCCTCCCCTGGGAGCCAAGGACCTAACAGCTACACTCGCACGTACTCAGTTCCTGAACAATTACCCATATACGTATGTTTTGGTTCGGTCCTCTGGGAAACGGGGTCAAAATGACCTCTTACCTCATCTGATCTGGCAACAGCTCTCCAGTCAATTATTGGTAATAGCCCTTTTCGAATAAGCCAATCAGAATAGTCAAAGAACAACCCCCCCTTGCTTCTGTGGCCCCTTTAAAAGTAGACTGTACCAGCTATTCGGGGTCCCTCGGCTTCCCGAATGCTGGGGGACCCTGTCATGACAGAATTAATAAAATCCTCATGCCTTTGCATCGGCTGTGGTGTGTGGTCTCTGGGGGCGACTCCTTCTCGGTGTTTGGACGCTAGAGTCCAACAGCTCCTCTTTTAATTTATAATTAATCTTTAAAAATTGTTAATCAAAAGACGATACATCATTTTTTATCTCTTTATTCCATCTCTGCCACAAATCCCAACCAAATTCATCCTTGTTAAGTGTGGTCAATAAGTATGCTGAAATACATAAATATGTCATGCCCAAATCTGCAAAGTCTCCAAAAAGCCAACAAGAAGCTCAAGTCCTATATATAAAAGCAAAGAGCCTTTATTTTATGCAAGTTTGTAAGCTCGGTCTCTCTGCATGTCACGAATATTGGAATAACTGGAGAGCCATGAGCTGAGTTAGAATTGGATTTTTGTAGTAGTAAAGGTGGGGGTGAGGGGTTTCTAAGGTTCAGAACCCCTGATTGGCTGACATTTGCCTTGGGGTGTCCTGGTGAGTGTGTGCTGGCAGGTGATCCTATCTACAGCTGTTGGAATGTTAAGCATTTCCAGAGGATGGTCTATTTTGGGTGGTGCTTGGGTAATCTCAGTTCATATAGATATGGATTTTTGTAACTTGATACAAATTTATAGTTGTTTTGTTAGAAAATTACATATATATATATATGTTTCTAATCTTGATTAAAGTATTGTACCTATATACCTTATTTAACAATTTAATGCAGGGCTAGAGAGATGGCTCAGTGGTTAAGAGCATTGCCTGCTCTTCCAAAGGTCCTGAGTTCAATTCCCAGCAACCACATGGTGGCTCACAACCATCTGTAAAGAGGTCTGGCGCCCTCTTCTGGCCTTCAGGCATACAGACAGAATATTGTATACATAATAAATAAATAAATGTTTAAAAAAATAAAAATAAATAAATAAAAAATATTAAAAAAACTATTTAATGCAAATTTGTACACCTTGAAAGTTATTATTATCAACTAATTAGAATATCATGTAATATAAATTAATAGTCATCAATTATAATTTATCATATTTGGTATATTTTCAAAGTCAAGCTGAGATATATTTTAGATAGCCTATGAAAATTGGGCATGACTTACCATGGGTATATTTTTCTCTGTAAATGTGACCAAAAAAAGGGAGTAGGAGTTTATGTTCTCTCTTTGTTAGTCAGGGCTGGTGCAATCCTGGCTGTTGGTCATCATAGCTCTTGGGAGAATTACATGACAGGAACATCTAGAACAGTGGCATCTACTTAGTTCTCTATTTCTGAGTTTATTTTTCCTTTGAATCCTGAATAAATTGTTAAATACACTTTTGTGGGTTCTCACTTTAATAGGAATGATGGTGGTGTGCATGAAGACTTAGTACTAAAGAAAGAGCTAAAAGCGCTAGATCCAAATCACCAGGCAGCAGGTAGTGAATAATACATTTATGTCCCTTGACCAAAGAATGAACAAGGAAAGTGTGGTACATTTACACAATTGAGTACTACAAAGTAAAAATAATGACATCTTGAAATTTTCAGGCAAATGGATGGATCTAGAAAACATTATATTGATTGAGGTAACCCAGACCAGGAATGAAATATTGTATGTAATCACTCATAAGTAACATTTAGACATAAAGTGAAGAAAAACCAGCCTATAATTCACAATTCCAGAGAGCCTAGATGACATGAGGACCCAAAAGAGGCATACATGAATCTAATATATATCGGAAGTAGAAAAAGACAAAGTCATGACATCTGTTAGTTCTCAAACACAGTGGTGTTTCTTTATACAGCTTGTTCCCATGTAATAGAAAAGAAAATTTTCATGCCTGTGCTATTGACATATTTTTATGAATTCTAATGTCATCACCATTTTTCCAAACAATAATTATTTAGTTTCTACATTTCCATATGCTAGAGGACCTGACAGACCCATGTGGGATCTAATGTGTGTTATGTATATAAGACAAAGCCTATTCCTGATTATATCTTGAACCTGAAGAAACAACGGAGTCAATTCTGCATCATCTGGTATAAATTCTGTGGTTTCAATATGCAAAATTACTCTTTCTGCATATTGCAAATCAATAACTATGTGAGAAGTCCTTTAAAATCCCTTAGTACAGAAAATAGAACACTAAGACAAATAACTATTTAAGGGGCTAAAGATAATCTAAGATAAACTATAATTGTGCTCTAAATCTACATCATCCAAACCTCTCCACAATCACAAAAGTTCTAATCAATTGATTGTTCTTGCAGAAGGCCCAATGTAGGTGTAGCATTCTTCAGGGAACAACTGTGCCATTAGGCAGAAATTAACAATGATTAGAAAGGTTACTGAGAAGTTTCTTTATGACATGGGGACTAGAAAGCAGAGAGAAGGAATACACACAAGGCCAGGGAAATATATAACTTGCATGGCACATCTCCAGTGACCTACTTCCTCCAACTATACTCTAAAGATCACACTAATCCCAAATGGTGCCACCATCTGGGAAACAAGTCAATAAGCATATGAACTATGGGATCATTTCATTTTCAAACTCTAACAATGGCAATGAACTCCTAAACACTAAAGCTAGACTTCACAATTGATAGCCATTCTGTGTCATCTGTTTATCTAATGTCTATCCATCTGTTCCCACTGTTTTAATAACCTACTTTTTAGGAGATGGCAGTGGGGCATGGGGGAATGTTAAAGTCCTTAGTGCAAGAATTAGAAACCTGATTTTGGGTTCCCAGCACCCACATAAAATGTCAGGTTCTGGATGCTATGCCTGTAATTCCAGATAAGAGGAAGAAGAAGACAAGAAGATTCCTGGGATTTTTTGATTAGCTAGAGTAGGAGAATTTGAGTGCTCCACTTGGAGATACTGTCTCAAAAAATTAGAAAGACAGATTTATAGATATATAGATAAGTAGGTACATAAAGCACTTGGGTCCAATCTAAAGGCTACATGGACCTCTCTGACGAACTAAACCAAAACTAAACAATGCTGAAGGAATATCTGTAGTTGAGAGGGCCTGAGAAGTCAGGTGAGCCTCTTGTGAGAAGAAGGAACTCAGTTTGAGCCAAAGAATCCATGCTGAAGAGAAAATGAAAAAAGGTATGGTCACAAAAACTTTTCACACCAGTAATGGGAAAGGGACATGGAGACAAATGAGTACCTGGGGCTTGTTGGTCAGCTAGCCTAGTCTACTTGGAAAGTTACAAAGCAATTATAGAGCCTATCTGAAAAGAAATAGAAAATAAAAGTTTGGTGAAATCAAGGGCCTGAAACCAGAGATCACTTCTGTCTTCCAAATATATACACACACATATATACAATCACATACTTATATTTCCACAAGTATATACACACAGAATGCCCAAACACACACAGATATACAATAGCACATACAAATTCATACAATAGTACATACAATTCATTGCTAGCATTGATTGTGTCTTTCTATGGTTATTTATGCTGGTTTGTATTTGTAACACACAAATTCTCAGCTATTGAGTAGGTCTGATATAAAACAGATATCAGTTTCATGACAGGTTCTGAATATTTTGTAAAGCAAATCCAATGTACAAGAAACATCTGTGGTGGAGTGATTATTCTTTTGTATAATCTGAAGAATTGTCATTCAATTTGCTTTAATAAAACAATGACTGGCCAGCAGATAGGCATGGGACAGAGGGAGCATGTCTAGATTGTGTCATGCTAATAAATGTTCTACTATGTGGAGAATATGTGTTAACACAAAAATGTCACAAGTAGTTAGTAATAAGCCTGATATATTGGTCAAGATATATAATAAGCCTGATATATTTTCAATTATTAAAAGCCTCGATGTAGTTACTTTGAACTGGTATGTAGGAATGAAATGACTGTTTAGAAATGGCATTCCTATGTGTGGCCAAAATTTTCACATAAAATCTGAAATACCTTGGAAAAGGAATCTAAACAGAAAACTACATAGTCAAATGCAGCTTCTCAGTAACTGCCTTTTCTTTGGTGGGCTATGCTAGAGATCAGTGATCAGAGGCTTGCCTCCTTTTACAGATGGCTTTCTGAATCAGCATTTGCAGAAAATAGGCAGTTCTTTTAAGAGGTATCAAGTTTACTCATATGGTGTCGTCTTTCTCTTGCTGACCTGAGATCCTAGATTATGAACCTGCTGGCCACACACCTGTATTTCTGCAAAACAAAGAATGTGTGGAGCCCTGACTTGATACTCCAGGACAGACATGCTCAGGAGTTAAGGTCATGTGTTTGTGGCTGAAGATCACCTTTGGTCTTTTATTTGACATGACTCTGAATAGATTCTAGACAGCATTATAGGTAATTGCCTTCAACACCTTCACAGAAATGTCTTTCTTAGTCATAAAATATAGAAATAAATACTGATCTCCTTTGCTACTGTTTACTATATCATATAAAAATTTACCATAAAGTTCTGTGTTCAAAGTTGTGATTGCTGACTTCTACTGCAGAATGGTATTTTCCCCATTTTTAATTCTGTGTCCAATTCCTTAATAGTTCAGATTTTTTAGTTATTTAAATGAATGATGATTATGGTCTACAAACAAAAGTCAGGATAAGAGAAAATTTTAAACTGTGAATACAAAAGTGATGTGTTTACTGTCATTACTAGGAGGTGTTATCAATAAATGATAACAAGATGATTGCTCTTTCTGGCCAACCAAGAATGATCCACAACCTTGTAGAATGAACTCAATCAAGGGTATACCTGATAAGTGAGTTTTTATGTTCCAATTATGGCCAATTGCTTTGGTTAAATAGCCAAATATTTTTTAAAGACTTACATTTTCAGCTTGTTTCCTAATTTTTTTTTTGTACTTTTCCCTCCTTTGAGGAAGATTTAAGCTCAGGAATTCTTTAAGAACCAAGACTAAGTTAGTTTCCAATACTATTGGTCCTTCATTTTTTCATGACCAAGGATGAGTTAAGTTGAACTTAGATCAGCCTTTTATACCTTACAGCTATTAATGACAGGTTCATGGGCCTGAAAAGAAGGCACAGTACTTAGAACATTGGAGACTCATCCAGAGATTCTTTGATAATCAGCACCCACAAGACAGCTCACAACTGTCTGTACCTCCAGTCACAGGAGAGTAGACACTGTCTTCTGGTCATCACTAGTACCTGAGATACACTTGCTACACTCACTGGTCAAAGTCCTACATCTAAATTGAATTTCATTCCTTTTTAAGGTAACAGGCACATGAAGAAAGCCTAGTTAAAATATAGACTCAAATACAGATCTGTCTTTTCAGTATTTGCACATTTTGCACCCTAAGGGGCCAGAAGAATGCACCCAATCTTCAGGACCTTCAATTACAGGGAGTTCTGTCCAATCAGATATGGTGCTAGGAATCAAACTTGGGTACCCAAATACTGAGGAGATAACTCTCCAGGTCCCACATGTGTCATAATTCTTAAGGTAGAGGAGTCACACTGTTCCTTCTGGCTTTAATCACCTGAAGGATAAAGTCCACTATAGATCATTACAGCAGGTCATTCTTCACTGACAGGGTTCTGTTGGGCCCTAAAGTCCCACCAAGGAGGAGGTCGCCCCAAGAGACACCCACAACATGGTTGATGCAATAGCAAGAGGAATTTTTTTATTCTGCCACAGCAGAGGTCCCCCAGCCTTGAGAGGAGAAGGATGACTTCTTTGTCTATTACAAGCTCTTTTATAGGAGATAACCACAAAATCAGGGAGGGGGGAGTATAAAATCAAAGGGAGAGCCCAAAAAGCATTTGTCTACTATTTTGACTAGTTCATTTAATGGTCAGCTAACTCTACTTAATTAATGTTGTAACTGTTACTAGGAGGAACCTTGATCAATGTCATGGTTACAAGGAGGAGTCTTGATCAATGTTATGATGGTTACAAGGTCATCTCACCTTAGTTCCAGGGTCGGGGTCTATACAATGGAGATGGAAAGTACTCAAAGCTCTTGTGCATGTGTTGTTGGTTACGGGGGCCCTGGTTCCCAGGCAGGGGGGTGCGGTAGTGCTAAGGTGCCTTCTAATGCTAAAGGCCTAGTTCCCAGGAAGGGGGGTGCAGTAGTGCTAAGGTGTCTCTAAGTCTTTCAGTTCTAAGGTGAAGATCACAAGGGAGGAGAAAGACTAGACTGGACAAGTAAAAGATAAATAAGATAGGGTGGGGAGGTGTTGCAGAAGATGCGTCCAATGCCTAGTAAACTTCTGAAGAAAAATAGCACCTTAGCAGGGCAGTGGTGGGGCACACCTTTAATCCCTGCACTGATTTTTCGAGACAGGGTTTCTTGGTACCTGAGGAGCCTGTCCTGGAACTCTTGTAGATCAGGCTGGCCTTGAACTCAAAGAAATCCACCAGCCTCTGCCTCAAGAGTAGTAGAATTAAAGGGCATGCACCACCACTGCCTTTAAATCAGTGATGGCTTCTTTAAAGTTGTTTGGAGTAAATATCTGGACAATCCTTTTGAACAATCATTCTTACAGGCATTCTAATCTCTTCCAGACCTAATTAGCATATATTTACATTTTGGGTGTTTTAGATGCAGTTTTCCTCTGGAAATTCTACTTTGTGAGGCTAATTATTTTTTAAGCATTTGTTAAACAATTGTATCACCAATTCTACTTTTCAACATTATGGTACAGTATTCAAAAGCAACACAACACGTGAGATGCCTTTGTTAACCTCCACAAATTTAAATACAGATTCAGATTACATTTAAATCTTAAATGCAAAGTGCTTGATATTGAGAAGATACTGAGGAAATGAGGCTTCTCTGAGTTTGGCAACTTGTATCCATGTATGCAGGCACCCTGTTGAAGTTCACTAGGAAGGAGTTTTGGAGCTTCCTGCTCCCAATACTCTAAGGAGATTAAGTCACAGATCAAAGTTATTCAGGGTCCTGCCCATAGGCCCATGAGTTAGCAGGGACCATGAGGGACTTCACATACAGGGAATGTGGCGGCAGGTTCCCACCCTGACCCAGGGAGGTAACACCATAGTGTCTTCCATACCTCGCCCTCTGCTCCTCCCCATCAGGAGACAGCGTTCCCTCACTCACCATGTTGTGCTTCTCCATTTTGCCAAAGTTCTCAGGTCATCATCTCTCTACAACAGCAGCTGCACTCAAGATCAAGAATCTACTGGCTCCAGCTCCTCTTCAAAGATAAGACTGAAGATGGCTTCCCGGAAAAGACCTGCACTGCTTCTGACTGGCAGGTCACCTGGAGTGCTGATTGGCTAGTGAGTCCTGAGTGGCAAGAGCATCTCCCATAGGGCTATAGTGTGTTTAAAGAGACAGAATACTGATTCCTGTCTATTGCTTTATGGGTTTTATTCCTTAAATTCGAAGAAAAGTCCAGGCAACTGAATAATAATAAAAACAGTAATGTTCATGGAAATTTGAATATGTAGAGAATAATGGAGCTAGAAATGATGTCTTCAAAAAAAAAGAATGTCTTCATGAGCACTATTGTTAGCCTGCACATATCTTTCCATGGTCAGGTAAATAAAATATACTACTGCAGTATTTAAGATTGTCTACATCAACAGGACTGAGAATAAATCTCACCATGATGGAAAAAGTGAGCTCATTAGAATGTCTGACAAGCTGTTGTCCAGGTAACTTAAGAACAGCTGCTTACCCATGGCAATTGAAGACTGCAATAGCTTGCTTCACGAGGAGAATCCAGTAGCTGTTCTGCCCACAAGGCTGTGTGACTCAGCTAGTTTTAAGTATTCACCAAAATTACAATGAAGTAGGCACTAATGCTAGTAAAGGAATGGGCTTGTTAACCAGAGCTAGAGCACAGAGGCAAAAAAAGAGTCCTTTCTTCTTCAAAAGACTTTATATGTGACTGCTGCTACCAGAATGTAAGGTGCTGATTAAAGTTGCATCATAGACTTTGTTTGATTCAGTTTTTTTCCCTGGTGATTTCAAGACAGGGTTTTTCTGTGTAGTCGTAGAACTCATACTGTAGGCCAGACTGGTCTCAAATACAAAAGAAATCCCACTACCTCTGCTCATGAGTGATGGTGTTAAAACTGTGCACACACGGGCTGGAGATGGCTCACTAGTTAAGTGTGCACAAACACCAAGCAGCTTAAGGTGGGTTCTATCATCTCAAACTATACACGTTAATGGAGGATTTTCCTGTTTCAAAACCTTTAAGTAATATCTATAATCAATTCTTTGTGTATCAGATGATCGGAGAAGTAGTCAGTTTTGTCTACCAAATATAGCCATTTCAACATCCAAGACAGAAGAAATGAGAAAAAATATTCTTGCCTGTAGGAGGCACAAAGATGATGGGAGTTGTTTTCAATACAGTCTTTTTCCTCAACAAAGGAAGCATGGAGATTTTATGTAGGGAGTCTGAACAAGCTCATGCAATGTTCTCCCTTTGTTATGCATGCTCAGTTAACAAATCCACTTCTAAGCATAATCACAATGTAAAAGCAGAGACATTTAGGGACATTCTTACCTCAATATCATGTGGGAACAAATGTAAATTGAACAAATGATTGAAAGAAATACCTCTGGCATGTTTATTTTGAATCATAAGTTCTTGGTTGAAAATCACATAGATGACACTGTGAAAAGTTGATTATCAATCTTGAGGCTTAGTTTAAAAGATAACCTTACCAACACCATAATTTTCACAAACACAAAAGATAGAGAACAAAAACCTAGAAAACTTCAAGGAAAAGTCAAATAACAGCACTCTATACTGTGCTTTTAGAGGAACAGTTATAATGATCTCTATTAATCTCAGAGAAAGCTGCTTTTGCTCTGAGCAGGCTGACTAGGCAGAAGGCCACAGCTGCTACATAGTCTACAAAAAAAAATCACACAACCCAGGAAAATAAGAAACCTGAGTAACATCCAAAAAAGGAGCACAAAAGGAGAACTGGAACAATATTACCTCTTAAATTTATTCCAAATATCTGCCACTGCTGCCCATGGAAGCATTTGCAAAAATAAATATACTCAAATATGCAAGCACATACTATCAATTCAATTCACTGGGAAAAGGTGAACATTTGACAGTGGATCAATGAAATGACTTGGCACAAATGTGACGTGTTAAGTCTGGAGCTTAGACTCCAGCCCCTGGCATCCATCCCAGCACCCCGTGGCCTAGCAGTTGCATTAGCCTGGACTCCAAATCCCAGCATGCCAGGTACAGAAACCATGGTGGGTCAGAACCACTCCCACAACTTATTTAGGTGGTATCCTAAGATTAAACACTTGGTTCCCAGTTTGCATGGGCTCACCCTGTCCTTTCTCCCAACATGGGATCAGCCACTAGAGGGCGCTGTACTTAAAAAAATGATGGGCATTTTGATTTGGTTTCATTTCACCTAATTGGACTTCTATGTGCAAGCAGAGCTTCACAATCTTAGGACTTTTTCCTAACCAGAAGGAAACACAGAACACATAACAAATACTCTTAGGAGTTTATTAGAGGGGACGTGCACAGGTCTGCGAAGTCAATGTGCAGAAAGAGGGAAGAAGATGGCTCATCCGGCTTTTAAACCTGCCTGTTGCATGCACACAGGGGTTGACATGGCTACATCATATGCAAATGATGGGCCTCATGCAAGTGAGCAAGGGCTTAGCTGAATCATATATGGATCATGCAGGAGGGTGTCTTTAACATCCCTGGGTGCCTGAGGGTTTGTCTGCTCCTGCATGACCCCAAGAACCTAGTACTATCAACCATATGTTGCTTAAATCATTACAGTCACCACCTTACCAGGTGATGTGAAATGCCCATCATGAGCTGGGTATTTCTGGATCTATCAAGTTATAAAGTAGGACATCTACAGCTGTGACCTGTTATCAAATGGAAGTGGTATATTAGAGATCAGGACAAAGTAGGTCCTGAAGACACAAGGAAGATACATGAAGAAATGGCCAACTTCCAATGGTTTCTACTCCTGTTACAATGCCTTCTGCTGTCAAGCATTCACCTATAGTCACCCTGATTGGTTGAATGAGGAAGAAATGAGTAGGCCCTGGCTGATGGTTCAATACATCATGCACAAATCACCCAAAATTAGGCAGCTGCAGGATTACAATCCCTGGCTGGGACAACCCTGAAAGATGCTCGTGAAAGGAAATGTTCACAATGGTAAGAAATTCAAACAGTACACATTTTAATGTGGTTTATGTGGAAGGAGAAATTGTCTAATCTACCACCAACAATGCACTGATTGATAAACTTTTTCCAGTGGTTTGACTGGATGCTGAGTGATTAGCAAAGCGCATGATTAGAAAATTGGTGAGAGAAGACATCTGAGGAAGGAGAATGTGAATAATCTCTGTGAAAGGGCAAGGGGGATAAAGATCCTTGTATTCCATGTAAATGCTGATCAAAAGGTGAATTCAGCTGAGAAGGAGTTCAATACTTAAGTAGACAGATTGACTTTTCTTAATAGAAATACTACAGGAAGACCTTACCAGCCTAACACAGAAGAGGGAGAAAAAAATAATTTTAAACATAACCTTGGTGGGTGGTGGTGGCGCACAACTTTAATCCCAGCACTCAGGAGGCGGAGGCTGGCAGATCTCTGTGAGTTCGAGGCCAGCCTGGTCTACAAGAGTTAGTTCCACCAGAGAAACTGCAGGGAGCCAGTACATGCAGCCGCCATTACAAGATGGCGCCTGGCTCCTGCAGGCTTGGAATAAACAACTCCATATAAGGTCATAGCCAGTACCACCATCTTGGGCATGCTCAGTGTCCTCAGTGTGCCGGACTTATCAGGGAGCTTGGAGTGGCTGCTGAGACACTTTGACCAATAGGAGGCCTGCACATACCCCTAGTCCCTATATAAGCAGCTGCAGCTCTGGGCTGGGGGGGGCTCGCTTCCCACTCTCCCTTCAACCAAGAGGCTCCAATAAAGCGTGATTTGGAAAGTATCCTCGTCTGGTGGCTGTTCGTTCCTGCTGGTCAGGGAGTTCGCCACAAGGAACCAAAAAGCTATGGAGAAACCCTGTCTTGAAAATAAATTTAAAAAACCCATAACCTTAGAGGGTGACGGACAGATTTAAAGAGTAAATAAAAAATTCACTTAAAGAAATGGAGGAAATGCACTTCTCTCTCCCTGCCATCTCTGGGCAAATAACATCACCCAGCTCAGCCTGTCTGGGCGCTGGGGCAGTGTCCGGAGGGCAGCCGGGCGGGTGCGAATTCCTTTGTCCTCAGTGGCCTGCCTGCACCGTGCAGGTAGCTAGGGGCTTTGTTTACAAGCTACCCAACCAGCAAGGAGTGCTGATCTCGGCTCCAGAAGAACCTTCTCGGGGTGAGTGAGTCTCTGACCCGCGGCCGAAGCGGGCCAGGGAACTGTTTCCTGCAGGCCCTATACTCCTGCATACCGCCTCTCTCTTCATACCTAACCCAGCGGGTACCCAGAACCCTCCCTCACTTCTCTCTCCCTGCCATCTCTGGGCTAATAACATCACCCAGCTCAGCCTGTCTGGGCGCTGGGGCAGTATCCAAAGGGCAGCCGGGCGGGCGCGAATTCCTCTGTCCTCAGTAGCCTGCCTGCACGTGCAGGTAGGCACCTTGTTTACAAGCTTCCCAACCAGCAAAAAGAGCTGATCTTGGCTCCAGGATATCCATCACTGGGGCACCTAGAGAGCCATCATGGGAGAGTCCCAACACAGGGAAGTAACATCAGTGGGCAAGGAGACCTGATCCTGTAAAAGAAGATCCTTAGGGGAGCATTTGGAGGAAGAGATGGGCAGGCGCCAATGCAGGAATTCACCCAACAATCTGAAAAACAGCGTGAAACCACCTGAACCCAGGGACCCCACATCAGAAGGACATGAACACCTTAATCAAGAAGAAGGAGAAAAAATGGAATCTTTGAAAGTGATTGACATCCTTAAACAGCATGTAAAAAACGCCCTCATGGAAATGGATGAGAAGTATAACAGAAAGTTTGAAGAATTTAATAAATCAGTGAATGATACCCTCATAGAGATAGATGAGAAGTATAACAGAAAGTTTGAAGAATTGAATAAATCAGTGAATGATACCCTAGGAAACCAAGGAAAAACAATCAAACAGATAATGGAATCAGTTCAAGACCTGAAAACTGAAATGGAGACAAGGAAGAAGACACAAACAGAGGGCCGTCTGGACATTGAGAATCTAGGTAAATGAATAGAAACTACAGAAACGAGTATAACCAACAGAATACAAGAGATTGAAGAAAGAATCTCAGACGCTGAAGATACCATAGAGAAAATAAACGCACTGATCAATGAAAACAGCAAATCCAACAAGCTCTCATCACAAAACATTCAGAAAATCTGGGACACAATAAAAAGACCAAACCTAAGAATAATTGGAGTTGAAGAAGGAGAAGAAGTGCAGCTCAACGGTCCAGAAAATATATTTAATAAAATTATAGAAGAAAACTTTCCCAATCTAAAGAAAGATATACCTATGAAGATCCAAGAAGCTTACAGAACACCAAATAGGCTGGATCAAAAAAGAACATCCCCTCGCCATATAATAATCAAAACACAAAGCATACAGAATAAAGAAAGAATATTAAGAGCTGCAAAGGAAAAAGGCCAAGTTACTTATAAAGGCAAACCCATCAGACTTACACCTGACTTCTCTTTGGAAACCATGAAAGCCAGAAGGTCCTGGATAGATGTACTGCAGAAACTAAGAGACCATGGATGCAAGCCCAGACTACTATACCCAGCCAAACTTTCGTTCACTATAAATGGAGAAAACAAAATTTTTCAAGATAAAAACAAATTTAAACAGTATGTAGCCACAAATCCAGCCTTACAGAATGTAATAGAAGGAAAATCACAAACCAAGGAGTCCAACAAGGCTCACAATAACTCAGATATCTAGAGTCCCTTCACCAACACATCTCAAAGAAGGGAAACACACAAACTCTACTACTAGAAAAATGACCGGAATGAACAACCACTGGACATTAATATCACTTAATGTCAATGGACTCAACTCATCTATAAAAAGGCACAGGCTAAGAGATTGGATACGGAAACAGGATCCAACACTCTGCTGTCTACAAGAAACACACCTCAAACACAAAGACAGGCAACTACTCAGAGTAAAGGGCTGGGAAAAGGCTTATCAAGCAAATGGACCTAAGAAACAAGCAGGGGTGGCCATACTAATTTCTAACAAAGTTGATTTCAAACTTAAATCAATCAGAAGAGATGGAGAGGGACATTTTATACTCATAACAGGAACAGTTCATCAGGAGGAAGTCTCAATCCTGAATATCTATGCCCCTAATGTAAAAGCACCCACGTACGTAAAAGAAACATTACTAAAACTCAAGGCTGCCATCAAACCGCACACACTAATAGTAGGAGACTTCAACACTCCTCTCTCACCAATGGACAGGTCAATCAGACTGAAACCTAACAGAGAAATAAGAGAATTAATGGAGGTAATGAATCAAATGGACTTAACAGACATCTATAGAACATTCCACCCAAAAAGAAAAGAATATACCTTCTTCTCTGCAGCTCATGGAACCTTCTCGAAAATTGACCACATACTCGGTAACAAAGCAAACTTCCACAGGTACAAAAAAATATGCATAACCTCCTGCGTCTTATCAGATCACCATGGATTAAAGTTAGAATTCAACAACAAAGCTACACCCAGAAAGCCTACAAACTCATGGAAACTGAACAGTCAACTACTGAACCACACATGGATCAAGGAAGAAATAAAGAAAGAGATTAAAGTCTTCCTTGAATTCAATGAAAATAAAGAAACAACCTACTCAAACTTATGGGACACTATGAAAGCAGTCCTGAGAGGAAAGTTCATAGCACTAAGTGCCCACTTGAAGAAAAGAGAGAAAGCACACATTGGAGACTTAACAACCCACCTGAAAGCTCTAGAAAAAAAAGAAGCAGACTCTCCTAAGAGGAGTAGAAGACTGGAAATAATCAAACTGAGGGCAGAAATCAATAAAATAGAAACACAGAAAACTATCCAAAGAATCAATGAAACAAAAAGCTGGTTCCTGGAGAAAATCAACAAGATCGATAAACCCCTATCCAAACTAATCAAACGGCAGAGAGAGAATATGCAAATTAATAAGATCAGAAATGAAAAGGGTGACATAACAACAGACACAGAGGAAATTCAGAGAATATTGAGATCGTACTACAAAAGCCTGTATGCCACAAAACTGGAAAATGTGGAAGAAATGGACACTTTTTTAGATAAATACCATATACCAAAGCTAAACCAAGACCAGGTGAACGATCTAAATAGACCTGTTAGTCGTGAAGAATTAGAAACTGTTATCAAAAACCTCCCTACCAAAAAAAGCCCAGGTCCAGATGGTTTCAATGCGGAATTCTACCAGAACTTCCAAGAAGACCTAATACCTATACTCCTTAAGGTATTTCACAATATAGAAACAGAAGAGTCATTGCCAAATTCCTTTTATGAAGCTACAGTTACTCTGATACCAAAACCACACAAAGACTCAACCAAGAAAGAGAATTACAGGCCAATCTCGCTCATGAACATCGACGCAAAAATCCTCAACAAAATACTGGCAAACCGAATCCAAGAACACATTAGAAAAATTATCCATTATGACCAAGTAGGCTTCATCCCAGGGATGCAGGGCTGGTTCAACATACGAAAATCTATCAATGTAATCCATCATATAAATAAACTGAAAGAAAAAAACCATATGATCATTTCATTAGATGCGGAAAAAGCATTTGACAAAATTCAACATCCCTTTATGATAAAAGTCTTGGAGAGATTAGGGATACAAGGGACATACCTAAATATAATAAAAGCTATTTACACCAAGCCTACAGCTAACATCAAATTAAATGGAGAGAAACTCAAAGCCATCCCACTGAAATCTGGAACAAGACAAGGCTGTCCACTCTCTCCATACCTCTTCAATATAGTGCTTGAAGTGTTAGCGATAGCAATAAGACAACACAAGGGGATCAAGGGGATTCGAATTGGCAAGGAAGAAGTTAAACTTTCTTTATTTGCAGATGATATGATAGTGTACATAAGCGACGCCAAAAACTCCACCAAAGAACTCCTACAGCTGATAAACACCTTTAGTAATGTGGCCGGATACAATATCAACTCCAAAAAATCAGTTGCCCTCCTTTACACAAAGGATATGGAAACAGAGAGGGAAATCAGAGAAGCATCACCTTTCACGATAGCCACATACAGCATAAAATATCTTGGGGTAACGCTAACCAAGGAAGTGAAAGATTTATTTGACAAGAACTTTAAGGCATTGAAGAAAGAAATTGAAGAGGATACCAGAAAATGGAAGGACCTCCCCTGCTCTTGGATTGGGAGGATCAACATAGTAAAAATGGCAATTCTACCAAAAGCAATTTATAGATTCAATGAAATTCCCATCAAAATCCCATCAAAATTCTTCACAGATCTTGAGAGGACAATAATCAACTTTATATGGAAAAACAAAAAACCCAGGATAGCCAAAACAATCTTATACAATAAAGGAACTTCTGGAGGCATTACCATCCCTGACTTCAAACTCTATTACAGAGCTACAGTAATGAAAACAGTCTGGTACTGGCATAAAAACAGAGAACTCGATCAATGGAATCGTACAGAAGACCCGGATTTTAACCCACAAACCTATAAACACCTCTTTTTTGATAAAGGAGCTAAAAACATACATTGGAAGAAAGAAAGCATCTTCAACAAATGGTGCTGGCACAATTGGATTTCAACCTGTAGAAAAATGAAAATAGACCCATATCTATCACCATGCACAAAACTCAAGTCCAAATGGATCAAAGACCTCAATATCAATCTTTACACACTGAACCTGATAGAAGAGAAAGTGGGAAGTACCCTACAACAGTTGGGCACAGGAGATCGCTTCCTATGTTTAACCCCAGAAGCACAGGCATTAAGGGAAACACTGAACAAATGGGACCTCCTGAAACTGAGAAGCTTCTGTAAAGCAAAGGATACTGTCACTAAGACAAAAAGGCAACCTACTGATTGGGAGAAGATCTTCACCAACCCAGCAACAGACAAGGGCCTGATCTCCAAAATATATAAAGAACTCAAGAAACTAAACTTTAAAATGCTAAATAACCCAATTAAAAATTGGGGCACTGAGCTGAACAGAGAATTCTCAACAGAAGAATTCCAAATGGCCAAAAGACACTTAAGGTCATGCTCAACTTCCTTAGCGATCAGGGAAATGCAAATCAAAACAACATTGAGATATCATCTTATGCCTGTCAGAATGGATAAAATCAAAAACACCAATGATAGTCTTTGCTGGAGAGGTTGTGGAGGAAGGGGTACCCTCATCCATTGTTGGTGGGAATGCAATCTTGTGCAACCACTTTGGAAATCAGTGTGGCGGTTTCTCAGGAAAGTCGGGATCAACCTACCTCTGGACCCAGCAATACCACTCTTGGGAATATACCCAAGAGATACCCGATCACATGACAAAAGCATTTGTTCAACTATGTTCATAGCAGCATTGTTTGTTATAGCCAGAACCTGGAAACAACCTAGATGTCCCTCAGTGGAAGAATGGATGAAGAAAGTGTGGAATATTTACATACTAGAGTACTACTCAGCAGTAAAAAACAATGACTTCTCGAATTTTGCATGCAAATGGATGGAAATAGAAAACACTATCCTGAGTGAGGTATCCCAGACCCAAAAAGAGGAACATGGGATGTACTCACTCATAATTGGTTACTAGTCACAAATTGTGGTCATTGAGTCTATATTCTGTGATACTAAAGAAGCTAAATAAGAAGGTGAACCCAATGAGGGCTGCTGAAAAGCCAAGGTCAATGGCACAGGGTTTTGATCCTACTTCATGTTCTGGCTTGGTGGGAGCCTAGCCAGTTCGGATGTTCACCTTCCTAGACCAGGATTGAGGGGGGAGGACTTTGTACTTCCCACAGGGCAGGGAACCCTGACTGCACTTCGGTCTGGATAAGGAGGGGGAGGAGGGGGAGGCGGGGAGGAGTGGGAGGAGGGGGAGGGAAATGGGAGGCGGGGAGGAGGCAGAAATTTCTCTTTTTTTCCAATATAAAAAAAACTAAAAAAAAAAAGGATAGCTTACAAACTTTTGGTTGGATGTCCAATGGTTAAAGCTCTAGTGATAATATTCTTATAGGAGACCTTGAGCTGCTAGGTAAAATTCTTACAAAAAACAGTTTCCAATAGAGAGCTTAAAACAGCTGCCTAACAGGTACTCAAGCAGGTAAAGTATAAATCAACAGATAAAGTATACAATAATCAACAAATACAGTATATTAATTATAATTCAGATATGGCAAGTGTGTATATTAAATGTAAAACTTATTCTACAACAGTTTTATAAAAAATGAGGCTTATGGCTAAATCTTATCAGTTTTGCTTGTTAAGATATTAAGTTCTTAATTTAAACCAGTAGCCTGTCTGATATAAAAGGACAGGATAGAATCTGGATAATGGTTTAACAAAATTTTGACTAGGATCAAGGTTTCTTATACTAAACAGTAGACTCATTGATAATTTTTAAGATTGATTCCTGGATATTTGCCTTTGCTAAATTCAAAGGCCAAAAACAATGGTCTTTTCCCAGATCATTGCTACAATTTATGCACCTGTATTTTGCTAAAGCTATAGCAAAAAATCCCTTAAAGGATTTTATGCTAAATTTTACAATTGGCTCTTCCAAGGGAGGAACTGCATATATGGCTAATTATAATAAAAATTATGGAGCATAACAAGGCTCCTTCAAAGCAATTCATACAAGTTGACAGCAGATCCTGATGCAAACGGATCTGGCTTGTTGACACCAAGCTGACCTTTGCTAAGACAAGGTGAAAAGCCCTTGCAATGCATCATGAAAAAACCCGACCTATATATATTTGGGGTCGAGGATGTGTTTGTGCTTTTTTCACAGAAAGAAAATGAATTCTGAACGTGATGTCGAGGCTGCGGACACAGAAGAGTTCCAGACTTCCAGAGGTGATTGAGGAGAGATCTTTGGTCCGGTCTTCCCTACCCCCAAGGAAAGGAGTGCCTGCTGACAAAACCAGCTACACCACTCTGCATGGTGTCACCCAGCCCCCAGAATCCAGGGAGAGCCGGCTGACATAAGGGCCAGGATGTGCTCCATGTACCTGAAACCAGCTCGCCTCACCCTGGCTACCCCACCTGTCCAGGAGCACAAATGCTAAACTGCTTCTGCAGCTTGAACTCTGGTCTGCTTTGGAGCTGAGTTGCAGACTAAACATCAGACTGCTTTAAACCTTGGGACACAGAACTCATTTTAATTAAAATATTAACCTCTCTTCACTTAAGAAGGGGGAAAATTGGGGGTTCCTGTGACTGTTGCCCAGAGGCTGGAACTGGCGATATATGATAACAACAATGTATGTCATTGTACTCCCACTGAATTTGAGCTAATGATATTTGTAACTGCTTATAGATAATGGCTAAAGTTTGACACATGTTGTAAAGTGTTTTGTTTTAATGCATATGTTTAAAATTTTGGATTTTGATCCCTTTTACACTGCCCTAATTTTTTGGCAGGCAGCACACGTAACTTTATGTGGAGTAGGCACTTAGGAATGTGGTCATTCCATAGGCCAGACTAAAAGGTGAATACTGGGTTGGGAAAAAGCCCTTTCTTCTTATCTGGAGATGGAGTTACTGGTGCCAAAACTATATCATTATATCTTTTGTTTGAGGAGCTCTTCAGAGTCTTTTCATTAATGACAGACGCAGGGGCCCAATGACGGGAGTTAATGTGGATCCTCGCCTGAAGAGCACACCATACAGAGGTTGTAGAAACCGGCTCAACATGGCATGGTTCAGGTATGAGGGTGCTCTCCACATGGCCTAAGACAGGGTACCCTGTGATCTGCTTACTTTAATCCTGCTAGATGCCTTTTACTTGAGGAGCTCCAAGGACGGGCGACTTATGGCAGGATAATCCCCCAACCTAAGGCAGGGCCCTGGGAACCCTAGGAAGGGTAAGGGGAAAAAAAAGGCCTGGTCCCCACTTGACCTAGTAGTCATCGGGCACCCCTCTGTTCCCAGGAGAGAGGGATTACTTCACCACTCGAGAGGAGGGTCTCTCCTTGTCTCAGTCCCTTCTCCTTTGCTCTGACACCATGGCTGACTCTGACTGGTGCTCTCCACTTGATAGCTGCCTGCCTTTGTATGGGAGGGGGGAGGGGATCTGTTGGGAGCTGTTTCCCCCTAGAGATCATTGCAGGAACCATCGCCCTGGGGAGACTATGGGGAACCCCACACCCATGGTTGTACTGGGATTGGTTCTGTTGCCCCACACCCAGTTGAAGCTGTTAATGGAGAAAAATAAAATAAATAAATAAATAAATTTAAAAAAAAGAAATGGAGGAAAAAAAGCAAACAAAAAACAATTGGAAGAAATCAACAAATCTCTTCAAGAAAACCAAGAAAAAATAATCAAACATGGGAAGCAAAGAGTTGAAACACTTCAAGACTTGAAACCTGAAATAAAGGCAATAAAGAAAACAAAAAAGGGGAATTCTAGAAATGGAAAATCCATTTAAACAAATGGGAACAATAGATGCACACATAGTTAACCAAATAGAAGGGATGGAAGGAAGAATATCAGCAGTTGAAAGTGCAGAAAATAAATATATTCATTGGTAAAAAAAAAATTTTAAATTGAACAATTTTTTAACACAAAACATTCAGAAAATCTGGGACATCATGAAAAATTCAAACCTAGTTCTGGGCATTGGTGGTGCACGCCTTTGATCCCAGCACTCGGGAGGCAAAGACAGGTGGATCTTTGTGAGTTTGTGGCCAGCCTGGTCTACAGAGCTAGTTCCAGGACAGGCTCCAAAGTTATAGATAGACCCTGTCTCAAAAACAGAAAAGAAATTCAATCCTAAGAATAGCAGGGATAGAAGAAGGAAAAGATCTCCAGCTGAAAGGCACAGAATACATATTCAGCAAAATCGTTGAAGAAAAGTTTTCTAACCTAGGGAAGTATATCACTATGAAGGTAGAAGAAGCTTACAGAAGAGAAAATAGACTGAAACAAAAACAAGTCCCCTCACCATATAATAATCAAAATGCAGAGCATACAGAAAAAAGAGAGAATATTGAGACCTGCAAAAGTAAAAGGCCTACTAATATATAAAGACAGACCTATCAGAGTTAAACCTTAGTTCTTAATTAAAACCATGAAATCCATAAGGTCCTGGACAAATGTGCTGTAGACAGTAAGAGACCATGGATAAAACACAGACAATTAGCCCCAGCAAATCTTTAAATGGCCATCGATGGAGAAAACATAATATTCCATGACAAACCCAGATTTAAACAATAATTATCCACAAATTCTAGCTTAAAGAAAAAAATAGAAGAAAAACTCCAATTCAAAAAAGCTAATTGTACCCACAAAAACACAAGCAACAGATAACCCCTTATCAGCAAACCCCAAAGAAAGGAAACACAAGTACTATCACCAAAATAAAAGGAATTATCATGCACTGGTTATTAATATCACCAAATATTTTTAGACCCAATTCAGCTATAAAAAGGAACACACAGGCTAAGAGAATGGATATAAGAGCAGAATATATTCTTTTGCTGTATATAAAAAACACACCTCAACCTCAAGGACAGACATTGCCTCAGAGTAAAGAGTTCTGAAAAGATTTTCAATAAAACGAAGCTAAGAAACACGCAGGTATAGCTATCCTAATATCTAACAAAATAGACTTAAAACTAAAATCAATCAGAATAGATTGGGAAGTACACTTCATAGTCATCACAGGAAAAAAATCCATCAAGACTAAATCTCAATCCTGAACATCTATGCCCAAAATACAAGCAAACACACATACAAGAGAACACACATAATGTAAAAGAAACAGTGCTAAAGCTTAAATTGCAGTCAAACCCTACACACTAATAGTAGGACTAATAGCAGGAGACTTGAACACCCCACTCTCCCCAGTAAAAAGGTCAACAACACAAAAACTTAACAGAGAAATAAAACAACTAACAAATGTCATGACACAAATGGACTTAACAGACATCTACAGAACATTCCTCACAAACACAAAAGAATATAAATTCTTCTCAACACCTCATGGACCTTCTCTAAAATTGACCCCATCCATGGTGATAAAGCAAACCTCAACAGACACAAAAAAATTGTTATAACCACCTGTGTCTTATCAGATCACCCTGTTTTAAAGTTAGAATTCAACAACAACACTAATCACAGAAAGTCTACAAACCCTTGGAAAGTGAATACTGCTCAGTTGAATCAACAATGGGTCAAAGAAGAAAGAAGGAAAGAAATTAAAGACTTTCTAGAATACAATGAAAATGAAGGCACAGCATACCCAGACCTATGGGACATAATGAAAGCAGTGCTGTGAAGAAAGGTCATAACACTAAGTGCCTGCATAATGAAAGTAGGGAAATCTCACACTAGTGAGATAACAGCACACCTGAAAGCTCCAGAACAAAAGAATCAGACTCAGCCTAGATGAGTAGATGTCAGGAAATAATCAAAAATAGGAGTAAAGTCAGTAAAAAGAAAGGAAAACACTACAAAGAATCAATGAAACAAAGAGCTGTTCTTTCAAAAAAATCAAGAAGATAGACAAACCCTTATCCAACTTAACCAAAAGGCAGAGAGAGAACATTCAAACTAACAAAATCATAAATCAAAAGGTGGGCATAGCAACAGACACTGAGAAAATGCAGAGAATCATTTCATCATACCTCAAATCCTGTATTCCACAAAATTGGAAAATGTAAGGTAAATGGACAATTTTCCTAATAGGTACCACATACCAAAATTAAATCAAGACCTGGTGAACAATTCACATACACCTGTAACCTTCAAGTAAATAGAAGCAGACATCAAAATCCTCCCTTCACCTAAAAAATAAAAAGCCAAGGACTGGATGGTTTCAGTGAAGAATTCTACCAGAACCTCAAAGAAGAGGTAACAACTATACTCCTAAAATGGTTAAACAAAATAAAAAACAGAAGGAGCATTTCCACACAAACCTTTCCATTTAATGATGTTACAGTTACCCTGATACTAATTCCACACAAAGAATCAAAAAGGAGAATTATATGCCAATCACCTTCATGATCATTAATGCAAAATACTCAATAAAATACTGACAAACTGAATCAAAGAACACACCAAAAATATTATTCACCATGATGAACCTAGCTTCATCCCATGGATATAGAATGGTTTAACATATGAAGCATATGGTCTGTCAGTGTAATCCACCATATAAATAAACTGAAAGAAAAAATATAATCATCTCATTAGATGCTGAAAAAGCATTTGACAAAATCCAACACCCCTTCATGATAAAGGTCTTGGAGAGATCAAGAAAGGTATCTTAACATAACAAAAGAAATATACAGAAAGCATAGAACAAACATCAAATTAAATGGAGAGAAACTCAAAATGATCCCACTAAAATTAGGAACAATTCAAGGCTGTCCTCTCTCACCATACTTAGTAAACATAGTTCTTGAAATTCTAGCTAGAGAAAAAGAAAACAAAAGAAGATCATGGGGATCCAAACTGGAAAGGAAGAAGTGAAACTTTTGCTATTCACAGATGATACGATAGTATGTCCCCAAAAACTCTATCAGGGAACTCCTACAGCCCATAAATACCTTAAGTAATTTGTCAGGATACAAGATCAGCTCAAAAAAGTCAGTAGCCCTCCTATATAAAAATAAAAAAGAAGCTGAGGAAGAAATCAGAGGAGCACCACCATTTACAATAGCCACAAATAATTTAAAATATCTTCAGGTAATAGTAACCAAAGAAGTGAAAGACCTGTTATTTCTAAGCTTAAGTCTTTAAAGAAAGAAATTGAAGAAAATACCAGAAAATGGAAAGATGCTCTTGGATAGGTAGAATCAACATAATAAAAATGGCAACCCTACCAAAAGCAATTAATGTATTTAATGCAATCTCCATCAACATCCCAAAACTCTTCATCCCAGACCTTGAAAGCACACTACTCAAATTCATAGCAGAAAATAAAACACACAATAGCCAGTCTCGTGGACTGAACAACTACTGAATTCTTCATTTGATCTTAGACAAAACGTTGAGAAGCAATATCCTGGATATTTCCAATTACCATTGGTAGGCAGCTACTTTTAAGTTACCTGGACCACAGCTTGTGAGACATTCTAATAAGCCCACTTCTTACAATCATGGGTGAGATTCTTTCTACCTGTTCTGCTCATGTAGAGAATCTTGAATACTGCAGTTGTATATTTTATTTACCTGACAAAGGAAAGAGATTTGCTGGCTAACAATAGTGCTCATGGAGACATTCTCCCTAGCTCCATTATTATCTATGTATTCAAATTTTCATGAACACTACACTTTTTTATTATTATTCATTTGCCTGGAATTTGTTTTGTATTTCAGGAATAGAACCCATAAAGCAATGGAGCCATCATCCAGCCATCATTTGGGTTAAGACCAATCATTTTGTTTAAGATCTGGTTCCTCCTTTTCTCTTTTCTGTTGTGTGAAATCCCTGTGAAAACCATATTAAAAGTAACTTCAGTTCATGTGACCTCAGCATGAAGCCACAGAATAATCATCTTTTGTGACCTTAAAGTTATCTTTAGCTGTTAATATTCTGTGCACGCCTTTAATCCCAGGACTCGGGAAGCAGAGGCAGGCGGATCTCTATGAGTTTGAGACCAGCCTGGTCTACAGAGCTAGTTCCAGGGCAGGCTCCAAAGCCACAGAGAAACCCTGTCTCGAAAAACCAAAAAAAAAAAAAAAGAAAAAAAAAAAAGACTATTCTGTGCACCCTATTCCTTATAGGACAAGAAATCGCTGCATCCACCTAGCACAGCCCAGTGCACAATACAAGCTAGCTAGCCACATTGTGTCCTGGAGAAAAAGGGGCAAGTTCCTATGGAGTGCAAGATTATGACAGTGTCTCCTTTTGAAGCAAGGGGCAAGTGCTATTGAAATGCAAAGCTTGTCCAATCTAGAAAAGATCTTTGACTCACATGGATGGAATGGCCAGGAACCAGTGTGCTGTGTCTTTAAGCACACTATAGCCCTGTGGACAGTGTTCTTGCCACTCAGACCACACCAGTCAATCAGGTCCTCCAGGTGACCTGCCAGACAGAAACAGTACAGGGCTCTTCCGGGCCCCCGCCTGCAGACTCGGCTTTGTGGAGGAGTTTGTGCCAGTTGTTTCCTGTGCTGTGGTGAAGTTGCTGCTGCAGGGGGATGATGAACTGAGAGCTTTGGCGATCTGGGGAACCACAACATGCTAAGCGAGGGAATGCTGTCTTCAGATGGGGAGGGGCAGAGGGTGAGGTGCAGGAGACAGCACTGTGTGTCCTTGCGGGATCTGTGTGGGAACCTGCAGCCATATTCACTGCCTCGCAAAGTCCCATGTGGTCCTGTTAATTCCTACACCTAGTGCTGTGGGCTTAATATGCTTAGAGAATTGGGAGCAGGGTGTTGTGTGTACAAAAATCTTTCTTCTCAACTTCAATATACCATTCTCAGAGAGGCCTAGTTTCTGCAGTATCTTCTCAAAATTGAGCACTTTTCATTTAACTTTACATACAATCTCCATTTATATTTAACTATGTGGATGGTCTCAAGGCATCTCACCTGTTGGGTAGCACTGCACTTCTAAGCTGCCACGTAGAAGAGTTGAATTGCTGAAATGAAGGATTTTCCAATGCCTTAGAAATAGTTCAGTCTCACAAAGTAGAATTTGCTGAGGGAGGACTGCCTCTAAATCCCCCAGAAGATAAATGTATTTTAATGAGGACTGTTAGAATTTAGGATGCTAGGGCCCACTTTGTTCAACTGGATTGTCCAGATATTTAGCTCCAAACTACTACAGAGAAGCCACCACTGATTTAAAGCCAGACACCCTGCACATCCTCATATAAGAAAAAAACCTCTATAAAGCTCTTCAAGGAGGCATTATAGGTTCCTAAACAGCCTTAAGGCCTGATGTGGCTCAAAGTTCCAGTTTTTTTCCTTAGAAAACCACAGTTCTTCCAGATGGGCAATATGACACCAGGTGACATATATTTGAAATGCAAAACATTGTTGTGTGAAGGAGTTACCTGATCAATCAAGGGTTTTACTTATTCCCTCAGGCAGGGAGCAGGGACATTCCTAGGAGATCTGCTAACAGCCTGGGGGCTAAGCCTTGTGAGTTTCCCTAAGGACCTGATGTATTGATAATAAAACAGAGCTTCTTCTCTAAAACCAGGAATATGCTTTGGAGAGCTGGTAATGGTCTGGTGCCAAGGCCTTTGTGGAGGGGTTCCTTTAGGTCCTATGAACCCAACCCTTTCACCATGTAGAGCTATGGTTACCTGTCGCCAGACCACTGTGCTCTTAGTAAAGTTCTTGTTCTATGTTCCAATTGAGTAGAATTGTCTGACTAACCTCCTCCCAAATTTATATGATATTGTTTCCTGACTTCTTATAATTCTCCCATTTCCTTCCATTTCCCCTCTGGGAGTATCCAAGATGCTATTTTTCTTTTACTACTTTTTTTAAAAAAATATTTTGAAAGAGTGTTTCTCTGTAGAACTGTACTGACTATCCTGCTAGACCTGGCTGTTACTGAACTCATAGCGGTCCCTTGGCTCAGACAGGGTATGTGCCATCAATGCCCAGCAAGTTGCCGTTTTTCTCAGAAAGCATACTAGGCATCTGCAAGACCTCCCTGCCATAAATTTTTAACTTTTCACATTTTACTTTTCCTAACTTTGTCATTCACTGTGACCTTCAACTCAGGACCCTGTCACTGAAGCATGATTTGCTGATTCAGGTCACCAGTGTACATAAGAAATTATCCTGGAAATATCTTTGCTCTGTAACTCTACTATCTGCCTAAATGTCTAGCCTGGCAAGTTGACTGTTTCTACTTTAATTGTTCAAAGTGTAACCTAGAGCTTAATCCTAAATGAGGCTTAAGGACAACAGCAAATGTGGAATTTGTCTAGCTGGCTCCCATTTGAGCATTAGCCAGAGATTGATGTCTAAGGTCTTTCTTTATTAATCTCCTAAGTGTATGAAGTGATTTCTCAATGGAAAGGTATATTAATTCTAGAACAGCTGGATTTCCATCCTGTTAGAAAAATAGTTTCTGAGACAAGTTCTTATTTTGACTCAGGTGTCCTTGGTATACTACACTTTCAAAATTCCCTTAAAAAAGACTTTAAAACCCCACAGTTTTTTTTTTTTTTTTTTTTTTTTTTTGGTTTTTCGAGACAGGGTTTCTCTGTGGCTTTGGAGCCTGTCCTGGAATTAGCTCTGTAGACCAGGCTGTTCTCGAACTCACAGAGATCTGCCTGCCTCTGCCTCTGCCTCCCGAGTGCTGGGATTAAAGGTGTGCACCACCATCACCCGGCCCACAGTTTTAGTCTTATGCATTTGAGTCATGTAGTTGACTATGCAATGCAGTCAGAATAAAGGTTTGCAAATGGAGCATTCCTTCTGTCTTCAGACCAGAATAGGAGGAATAGTTTATTGTGTACACTGCAGGGGAAACAGTGGAGGCAATCAACTATTGAAGCCACCATTATCAAAAAGGTCTGATTGTGGTAGGTTCAGTGAATTTGTAATTTCCCAGCATGTGTTATTAAATTAATGCCATGTGAATGAATGCAGATCATTTGTGTGGGTGTACAGATTGGGAAGGTCATCTTGAGCCAATGAACATTGAATTTGCAATTAGGCCACTATCCTCTGCAGATGTGGTTGATCTTGCTTGACAAAGTTATGTCAACTCAGAGATTTGAGAAACAGGCCATTGACTAACCCTTATGTGTCAGGTTACAGATGTCAACAGCCAACATATGTATATGGGCACCATCAATCTATCTCTTATTAATGACATCCCCTCACTTATAGAAGGGCCTACTCTTTCAAAGTCAATATAGAATGCTTTATTTAATCTTAAAAGTGCAGTATTTTTGTCATTTAAAAAATCACTTATTCGTGTCATTTTCAGATATTTTCTTTGAGTGTATTGCTGCTCTTGTTTCTGTTTTTGTTCTCCAACTTTTCAAAGTTATAAATAGTTGCATTTTATTTCTTTCAAGTGATGTTGATTATTGATTTCTGTGTAGAACAATGTATCCTATAGTTTAGGCTTGCCTCATGCTGTGTAATTGAGAATCATTTTGAACTTCTAATCAATCTTTCTACCACTGCCAGGTGCTCTGAAAACAGTCCTGCCTCTCCTTACAGGTATCACCTTGATTTGTCAATGAGAAAAAAAAGAGTAGTTAATGAGTGTCTGCTGATCTTTCTGGCTTTATTGGGGACTTAGAAGCAGAGGGACCTGTGCAAAAGTTGAGCTCATTGACCAGTTTGAAGCTGGTGGAGACACAGGGCAGAAACAAAAAGTTGGACTGAGGGTGAGAGCTTTCCTTCTTCAATAGAAGTTAAGATTAGCTATATGGAATCAGGGAGTGAATTGTAGATGCTCTTTGATTGTCCTGATTGACCATTGTTTGCAGTCCACAGACCAGAGCAGTGAAGAATCTTGGAAAGGGACTGACCATATCTTTAAACCTAATTGCTCTATTTACAGTAGTTCATCTAAAATAGAAGATCTAGGTAAAATGTTGTAGCCCTGCTTAAAAGGACTGCTACATTTCTGCATTAACACATTCTTCTTTAGACAAAACATATGAGAAATCTTTAATGTGCATGAATACAAATCCCTAGTCTCTGGAGCACATGGCCATAAAGTCTGTTTCAAGTTTTAAAAATAATTTTTGAGGGCTGGAGAGATGGCTCAGTGGTTAAGAGCGCTGCCTGCTCTTCCAAAGGTCCTGAGTTCAATTCCCGGCAACCACATGGTGGCTCACAACCATCTGTAATGAGATCTGGCGCCCTCCTCTGGCGTGCGGGCATACACACAGAATATTGTATACATAATAAATAAATAAAATATTTAAAAAAAATAATAATTTTTGAGATGAAAACTATGTCATATTTACATTCTCTTGACTGCCTTCAAGTCCTAATATGCCTGCATTGTTTTCTAATTCATGGTCTGTCATTTTGACAACAATTACAAAGTAACCACAGTTACACAGTAACAGTAATTACTTTATGAATGTGACCTGATTTTCTCCAACATTTCGCATCTCTCAGACAAGGCAATGGCTGCACTGGGAAGAGAGTGTGTAATGGAATGTTCAAACAAAGGACCCTGCACTTTGGATGAGGAACAGGATGTGTGTGCTCTTGGAGAATGGAATAATGTGTGCTAAATACAAAGTTTCTAAACTGGGTCCCTGTCTGCTCGGCTGGGAGGGCAGAATTGAAGGGGCTGTGCTGTCTGAGTCATTTGATCTCTGATCCTCCAGTAGAGGAGCTGGTAATATTGTGAATCCCAGCTGGGAGGTCCTCGCCAATGAGGGAATTCTGGGAAGCATTGGCAATCAAGAGTACTAGTGGCAGATAATTTGTGGGTTCTTTCCACGACTCTCCTCAGCCTCTGTAGTAGGTAGCTTTAAGGAAGACCACAAGCTATCCCATGCTGAGTGGGGGTGGTGTATAGACCAGGTCTCTTGACCTGTTATTTCTGCTGTGACTTGGAAGGACCATGAGCCAGACTGTATTTATGTTTGTCCATGTGGTTCGTGCTCGCTGTGGCCCTTGCTCTCTGAGCCTCCTTCTGTGTAGATTTAGTGGAAAGGGGGCGACTCTGCAGCCCTGGAATGGAAGGATACAATGCTGGTTGTATCTATGTCCAGAGTATATACATGGGCACTGCTTTTGTTGTGCAGTGGGAAGAGAGATTAGAACACTGATGTTCTAATTTCTAGAATATTGACTATCTGCATACTGCTTTCCAATTTCAGGTTTCTGTTCTAAAGATTACAAATTGTTTAGGAACTGGTAGAGCAATACTTGAGTAGAATTCTGTTAATGTGATTCTGCCACTTGCCACAATGGTGTGATCCAGTGAAGCTTACCAGGGGACAAAAGCAGTTTCTAATGTGCAGCGATTTCTCAGGTGTGCATTGTGTTAGTCAGGTAGATAGGGCACAATCCACCAATTCTGCCATAATGCATGTAGCAGGAAGCAGATTTTAAATCATTTTTAAGTTGTTTTGGGATTGGACATCGGTGGAACTGTGTTTCCCTTCAACCAGAAGATAGCACAAGGATCTGGAGAGCTGTGGTAAGAGATCTTCTCTATTTGGAAAAAGAACATCTATATCATGTGGCTGCATCTCAGAATACAGATCAGTAACTGGGGGTCAGAAACAACAGTTTAAGGGTCACTTTGAGATATCTTTGTAAAAGTTTTACAGTTTATGTTTATTTAATTTCTGTACACATATAATTAAAGATAGCTGGGTAGTATTGACCAAGATCACCCTTTTCTTTGCCTAAGTTTACTTTGGTTTTTGATTAAAAATTGACTACATATTCCTGCTTTTGTTCATGGCTCTTTCTCTTTAACACCGTTATTCTTTCATAAACATTGTACACATTCTTGATTGATGGATCTTTGTGTGAAATGCAGAAAGCATAGTATGTGAATCTGTATACAATTTCTTTTGTAATCTACAACTGAAATCTAATTTATTATTCACTTTCTTGAAAATGATGGACATTCCCCAATTTTATTCAGAAAATTTCTTACATCATCAGTTCCTTACGTTTGAGGTTTGGGGGATGTATCCATGCAGATTATTTTTTTCATCTTAGATGCCTATCTCTTTCCATTTCCTGGCATATCTGTGTGTTCCAGTTGTTGCTATCTTTACATTTGAGTCTCTGTTACTTAAATGTTGATGTGATTAACACACAATCCCAATGAGCATTCTGAGTGTTTCCACTGTGAATGTTACTTTGTGATTAGCTTTCCTCTTATAAATTGTTGGATGAAGTTATTGAATTGTATTCATTTAATGCTGCAAAATTATCTTACATATCATCTTAATTCTGATGCCTCATATTCCCAAAAATCATTTCTTTACTTCTTTATTTATGTCTTGTTTTTCTTGTTTTTATTAATGTCATAAAGACTTGGATTATTTGATAAAATGTATTATGTGTCTTGGCAAGTGGCTCAGCACATATTTCCCCCTGTGGATAACCTGAGTTTAAACCTACATGCAAGTTTGCAGGTTAACAAATCTCTACTATTCCCAATCCAAGAGATCTGACAAACATTTTTTGTATATCACAGGCATTTTGTCTCATGCACAAACATACACAAAAAATAGGAATAACCTTGTTTTCAAAATTGTTTGTGATTTATAAAGCAGTCAGAGTAAAGCAAGTTACTTCACATATACAGTGATTCTTTAAAAATCTGTTCTCTTGAAATTTCATTTAAAAAGTTTATACTTCCTCACTCTGATACAGACTTAGAGGCAATCACAAATTGTACAAAATAAAATGGTGTCTTAATGATCCTAACAGACATCATTTTCTTTATCATAAGAGAATGAGACCCTTTTCGTAATCAAAACTATTTCCACAAAGCAAAAATATCAGAAGGCGTCAAGTGAATCTTGTGAATTTTGGTGGACCAGCCCTTCTTACCCAACCCTTTTTCTGTTATTGGTAAAGGAAAGAACCGGAGTGTACAGGATGAATGATGGCCAGTGATTTTCTGGAGGTTGATTTTGACTAGAATCTTGTAGCTCTTGTTTAAGGGACCATAACATGTATTCATAGATCTGTCTTTGTTGTTTTGGCATTGGTGCCATCTATGTTGATTTTATGGACCATAATCTAATTATATCATTAAAATTTCAAAAATGATGGACCTTCATCAATTTGTATTCAGAATATTTTCTCTGCTATCATTTCCTTAAGTTTTTGTTTTGAATAGTTTCTGTGGAGTGACAGTTTTAGTTTTCTCTTCTTGATCTTAGATCCTTATCTCTTTCCATTTTCTGGAATATCTGTGTTTTCCATTTGTTGTTATCCTCATGTTTAGGTCTTTGCTGGTTAAGTTGACAGGAATAATACATTATGGTTTTGGTTCCTTAAAACATTCTCATATAATATTGGCTCTGTGTGATAATTAGCCTCAGCTGTCAACAAGACAAAGCCTAGGTTCATCTGAGGAATTATCAATTGAGTATCAGTCATCAGAGATCAGAATGTCTGATTTCTTTCTGAAAGTGATTATGTTGATTGCTGATTGATGTTGGAAGAAGACTCTTCCACTGAGTTGGCAATGTCTCTAGGCAAGTGAGCCTGGTCTGATTAAGGGGGGGTAGATGAGGACAAAACAGTTACAAAGCACAAGTGAAAACCAGGAAACAATGGTTCCATATGTTTTGCCTCCAGTGATTAACTTGAGTTTCCATTCTAATATCCCCACAGTGGTGGACTCTGACTTATGGGTAACAAACAAATAAACCTATACATTACCAGAGTTGCTTTAGATTAGATCATTTAATCACAGGAACAAAAAAGAAAGTCGGAATTAAAACAATACCATAAAAGTGGTTTTGTTGCTGCAATGGACTTGGGAATATTGACTGTGGAAGAATTTTCAAGCTAACAGGACTTTAGATGGCAAAAGTCATAGAAAACTCAACACAGCTTAACTGACTGTCATTGTAGGGCCTTAAAGACAGGAGTGTTGAGAGTAGTGGCAGGCAGTGGAGGTCAAGTTTATATGATTTTAATTGGCAAAGGCTTTGCAGGGAACAAAGGAGTAGGATAGGCCCATCTACCCTGAGAGACATGTGTCTTAGTTATTTCACATTAAAATCCATGGCTCCTGGGGCAAACTGCCTTTCAGTTGCTGACATGGTGATGCACTCCCTCTAGCAGTGAGTCATTCAGATTAATCTGTGTTTCTCTAAGTGTTCCCTTAGTGGTCAAGGAAGTATGGAAGTTCAACAGGACACTTGGTCTGGGACAATAATCCTGTATTCCCTGTATAGCTTGTAGTCTTCATGATGTCATGGCAACTACACTGTATTGATCATGGAAATTTTTATTAACTTCTATTTCTGCTAAATGTATAAAGTTTCTGATTGCTCTCAATAAACAGTCATAGATTTATCTTGTTGTGGTGTCTCCAGCCTAAGCCTGGCTTCATTACTTTTGGCTCTATTATGTGATGTTGGCCTAGTAAGTAAATGCAGATTCTTTTTTTTTCTTTTCTTTTTTTTTAAAGATTTATTTATTATGTATACAGTGTTCTGTCTGCACACATGCCTGCAGGCCAGAAGAGGGCACAGGATCTCATTACAAATGGTTGTGAGCCACCATGTTGTTGCTGGGAATTGAACTCAGGACCTTCAGAAGAGAAGTGGGTGTTCTTAACCTCTGAGCCAACTCTCCAGCCATAAATGCAGATTCTTAAAATATTTCTGAACAATATTTAATTAGATATTATTTGTGTGATATTTTGGCCCCAAACCTATCTGAATTTTCCATGTCCCAGGAATAAAAGTACTAGGAACTTTCAGATGGCAGTCCAGTGGTGAAAAAGAGACAGGGATTTTCAAGGATGTTAGCACCATTAAAATAAGGCCCTTGCTGTGCATTTAAAGTTTAGGAAGGTAACCTGAGACTCTATCCAGCTATGCCCTTAATTTATCGATGGAATATAGAAAGTAATTCCTTGTCTCATGTTGGAGGGAGGCCACTTGACCGCTTGTTTCCCACCTGCCCAGATCCCAAAAATAACCACACAAAAACTGTATCAATTAAATCACAACTTGGCCCATTAGTCGTAACTTCTTATTGACTAACTCTTACATATTAATTTTACCCATCTCCATTAATCTGTGTATCACCACAAGTTCGTGGCCTAATGGCAAATTTCAGCACTTCTATCTCTGGTGGGAGATCCATGGCATCCCCTGACTTCACTCTTCTTTCTCCCCACTTTCAGTTCAGTTCTTCCAGCCTGCCTAAGTTCTGACCTATCAGCAGGCCAAGGCAGTTACTTTATTCATTAACAGTAATCACAGCATTCAGAGGGCACTCCCACATCAGTCTCAGAAGCAGCATCATACAGAACCTGCAGCAAATTTAGTCCAAGCTTGGTAGGGTTCATCAAATCTATTGCCTATGATTTACTGATTCTGGAAACAAGAAAGATGCAAAATGTAAAGGTCATGTTTTCTTCTTCTGTGGTCTGTTAATTACAATTTTAGCCATGTATGATTGGAGATTCAAAGCCCTAGTGAAGGGACTGTGGGAGTTCAATGAATTAAGTGTTGAAGATGAAGCTGGGTTACATTTGAGACAACAGGATCTTGTAATATCCAAGCTATGAGACAGCTGGCAGGGAGGGCTGCATATGAGGGATGGAAGTTGCAATGCAGTAAGATATATGAGAAGTTGCAGGGGTTGTGTAATAATTTGATCTTTTTTAATAATCAGCTTTATAGTCAGAGATCAAACCTAGCCATTTTTTTGAGGTTTTGAGAACTGTGAGTTGGTAAGAGACAGAAAGTAGACAGGTGGGGCTGGGAGAAGATCTTTCTCTCTTTGCATGGAGGAGGTCAGAGTCACTGGTGGTGCTCTGCTGCTTCTCTGATATCTCAGGTTCATACCTCCATATCTGACTCCTGATTTTTATTTATTTATTTATTAAAGATTTCTGTCTCTTCCCCAATGCCGCCACCCATTTCCCTTCCCCTCCCCCAATCAAGTCCCCCTTCCCTGTCAGCCCAAAGAGCAATCAGGGTTCCCTGCCCTGTGGGAAGTCCAAGGAGCACCCACCTCCATCCAGGTCTAGTAAGTTGAGCATCCAAACTGCCTAGGTACCCACAAAGCCAATATGTGCAGTAGGATCCCTGATTTTTATTGATAAAGATTAATTAGATTAACACTTCATCAGGCATCTTAAAATATATGCTCAGTTAACAAAAAGCGGTAATTTAGGCCCACAGAGATAAGTTCCAGAATAGATTAACTTTAAAAGTTAGTGTAGATCTCTGTGAGTTCGAGACCAGCCTGGTCTAGAAGAGCTAGTTCCAGGAGAGGCTCCAAAGCCACAGAGAAACCCTGTCTTGAAAAAAAACCAAAAAAGTTAGTGTATACTGTAAACCAACTTAGACATTGAGTCTCATGGACTGAACAACTACTGAATTCTTCACTTGATCATAGACAAAGGTTGAGAAGCAATATACTGGATTTTTCTTTTTTCTTTTTTTTAAATATTTATTTATTTATTATGTATACAGTATACAATATTCTGTCTGTGTGTATGTCTGCAGGCCAGAAGAGGGCACCAGACCTCATTACAGATGGTTGTGAGCCACCATGTGGTTGCCGGGAATTGAACTCAGGACCTTTGGAAGAGTAGGCAATGCTCTTAACCACTGAGCCATCTCTCCAGCCCTATACTGGATTTTTCTAATTTTCATTGGTAAGCACCTATTGTTAGACAACCTGGACCGGAGCCTGTGAGACATTCTAATAAGCCCACTTTCATCTTAAATGGTGAGATTCATTCTACCAGTCTGGTTCCTGTAGAGAATCTTGAATAATGCAGCTGCATATTTTTATGCAGCAGTCCATGGATGAAGATGTGCTGTCTAACAACAGTGCTCAGAAAATCATGATTCATGGCTCCATTATTCTCTGCATATTCAAATTTCCATATTGCTCTGAATTTCAAGAGTAAAACTAATAAAACAGAGGAGCTGTCACCCAGCCATCAGATGGGAGAAAGATCTTGTTTGAGATAAGGTTTTTGCTTTTCTCTCATGCTTGTTTCAAATTGCTGAAAACTAGGTAAAAGTACCTTTAGTTCATCCAATCTCAGTGTGAAGTCTCAGGCAAACATCTCCTTTTTTGATCTGAAACCTCTATTTGTTAATATTCTAGGCTTTCTTCTAACTGTTCTACAGGGAATCACTCCACCTACCTAGCACAGTCCACTGTACAAGCTAGCTAGCCATGTTGTGTTCAGGAGGAATAAGGAAAAGTTCTGTTGGAGTGCAAGATTATGACAGTGTCTGATTTATAGACAGGGCAAGTGCTATTGAAATGCATATCTTGGGAGATCTAGAAAAGATCTTTGAATCAGAGGAAAAGAAATGGCCAAGAACCACCATGCTGTGTTTTTAAGCACAGTATAGCCCCATGGGAGGTGTTATTGTCATGCAGGCCTACCTACCAATCATGCCTTCGTGGTGCCCTGTCAGTCAGAAGTGGTACAGGTCTCTTCCAGGCACCTGTCTTCAGACTTGGCTTTAAAGAGGAGCTGGCACCAGCAGTTTCCTGTGTTGTGGTGCAGTTGCTGCTGCATGGAGATGATGAAGTGAGAGCTTTGTCGAGGTGATGAACCACAGCATGGTGAGCAAGGGAATGATGTCTCCAGATGGGGAGAAGCAAGGGTGAGGTGTGAGAGGCAGCATGGTGCATCCCCCCTGGATCTGTGTGGAAACCTGCTGTCATATACTCTGTATTATGAATTTCCACATGGTCCCTGCTAACTCATGGAACTAGGGGCAATCCTTTGAATAACTTTGCTCTGTAGCTACATCTGCTTAGAGAATTGGGAGCAGGAAGCTGTGTGTACAAACATCTTTATTGTCAACTTCAACATGCTTGATGCATTCATGGAAATAAGTTCCCTAACTTGGAGAGATCTAGTTTCTCCAGCATCTTCTTGATATTGAGCACTTTGCATTCAACCTTTACACATAATCTCCATTTAAATTTACATTTGTGGTGGTTATCAAAGACATCTTGTGTTGGGATGCACTCCACTATTATGCCATAATGGAGAAGAGCAGAATTGGTGATATAGAGGATTTACCAATGCTCAGGAAACAGTGAAGTCTTGCAAAGTAGAATTTAGCTGAGGGAGGACTGCTGCTAAATCACCCAGAAGCTAAGTATATGCTAATCAGGGTTGGTGGAGACTCTGAAACTTTGGTACCCATTGTTCAACAGAATTGTCCAGATATTTCTCTCCAAACCATTACAAAGAAGCCATCACTCATTTAAACAAGTCAGTGGCCCATACCAATACCGAAGAACAGGCCATTAACAAGTGGCTCAAGAGGTGTTACAGGGTCCCAACCAACCTTAAGGCTAGTGAGCCATAAAGTTCCTGTTTTCTTTTTGAAAAAGGCATATTTAGGCCAGATGGGCAACATGACACCAGGTGACATATATTTGAAATGTAAAACATTGTTGTGTGAGCACTGGCCTCATCAATCAAAGCTTTCATTTAGGCCTGCATCCAGGGGGGATAAACATTCTTAGGAGACCTAGTAACAGTCTGGGACCTAAGCCTTGAGGGTTTCCCTAACAACCTGATGTATTGAAAATAAAATGTAATTCCTTCTCTAAAACCAGGGACATGCTTTGAAGCTGGTAATGGTCTGGTGCCATGCAAGCTCTTTGTGGAGGGTTTCTTCAGATCTTTGGAACCCACCTCTTGAGAACCATATGAAGCTGTGGCTAACAGTCCCAAAGCCACTCTACACTTCCTGAAGTTCTTTGAGACACCCTGTGTTCCCCTTGTGTAGAATTGTTTGACCAACTGCATCATAAATTTGTCACATTGTTTGATAGTTTCTACTGACTTCTTTTAATTTCCCCATTCCCATTCATTTCCTCCATAGAAGTATACAAGATACAAAATGCTTCTCTTCTTCTCTTTTATTTATTCATTTATTTATTATAGAATGTTCTATAGATGTCTGTTAAGTCTATTTGATACATTACATATATTAGTTCTCTTATTTTTCTGTTAAGTTTTTGTCTGGTTGACCTGTCCATTGTTGCGAGAGGAGTGTTGAAATCTTCTACTAATAGTGTATGGGATTTAATGTTGGATTTAAGTTTTAGTAATGTTTCCTTTACATATGTGGGTGCTCTTGTACTAAGAGCATAGATATTCAGGATTGAGAGTTCCTCTTGATGAGTTGCTCCTGTTATGAATATAAAATGTCCCCAGCATCTCTTCTAATTGATTTTAACTTAAAATCAATTTTGTTAGATATTACCATAGCCACACCCAAACTTTTTCCCAACCCTTTATTCTAAGATAGTATCTGTCTTTGAGGTTGAGGTGTGTATCCTAAAGAGCAGAATGCTGGATTCTGTTTTTGTAGCCATTCATTTAGCCTGTGTCCTTTTATAGGTGGATTGAGAATGTTGATATTAAGCAATATTAATGACTAGTGGTTCTTAGATCCTGTTATCTTTTGGTAGTAGTTTTTGTGTGTTTCTCTTCTTTGGATTATGCTAATGGGGGTTATCAGAAGTCTGTGTTATTGTGGGTCTAGTTGGCATCCTTGGGTTGAGGTTTTTCTTCTAATACTTTCTGTTAGGCTGGGTTTGTGGATACATATTATTTAAATCTGTTTTTGTCATTGAATATCTTGTTTTCTCCATCAATGGTGAATGAAAGCTTTGCTGGGTATGGTAGTTTGGGCTTGCATCTATGGCCACTTAGTTTGTGCAGCACATATATCCAGCACCTTCTGGCTTTCATGGTTTCCAATTAGAAGTCAGGTGTAGTTCTAATAGGTTTACCTTTATATGTTACTTGACCTTTTTCCTTTGCAGCTCTTAATGTTTTTTCTTTGTTCTGTATGTTTTGTGCTTTGATTATTATATGGTGAGTGGATTTTTTTGATCCAGTCTATTTGGTGTTCTGTAAGCTTCTTGCACTTTCATAGTGATATCCTTCTTTAGGTAGGGAAACTTTTCTTCTATAATTTTGTTGAGTATATTTTCTGTGCCTTTGACCTGGAGTTCCTCTCACTCTTCTACTCCTATTATTCCCAGTTTGGTCTTTTCATGGTGTACCAGATTTCCTGGATGCTTCATGTTAAGAATTTGTTGGATTTAATGTTTTCTTTGACCAATGAGTCTTTTCCCTCTATAGTATCTTCAGTGCCTGAGATTCTTTCTTCTATCTCTTATATTCTGTTGGTTATACTTGTCTCTGTAGTTCCTGTTTGTTTACCCTGTTTTTCAATTTCCAGAGTTCCCTCAATTTATGTTTTTTTATTAGCTCTATTTCAATCTTCAAGTCTTGAACTGTTTCCTTCACCTGTTTGCTTGCTTTTTCTTGTTTTTCTTTGAAGGATTTATTAATTTCTTCAAGCTTTTTGATTGTCTTCCATTTCTTTAATGGAGTTTTTGACTTCCTTTTTAAAGGTCACCATCATTTTCATAAAGTTACATTGAAAGCGATTTTCATCTACATCTTCTGGGTTAGGATTATCAAGTCTTCCTGTTGCATGTCTGCTGGGTTCTGGTGTTGCCATGTTGCATTTTAGGATGTTGGAGGAATTCTTGCTTTAGTACCTTCCCACCTCTTCTTCTAATGTCCACCAATTATTAGTCTCCAGGATCTTGCAGGGAATGGTGGGGTGGAGGGGGGGTTTTGACTGGCAAGCCACCTTCCTTATGGTGGCTAGGAATGCTGGCAGATCCTTCTACTCTCTCAGACTGAGGCATTCAGGCTATTTTGTGTTTCTATTTTTAATTCCTTAATAGTCAAGGAAGTTTGGAAGCTTAACAGAGCAATTAGTCTAACACAATGAACTTGTAAACCCTTAAATCTTCATGGCATGCTGACAACTACAGCTGTATTGATCCTGGAAATTGCCATTATTTTCTGTTTCTGATAAAGATATAATAATTCTGATTGCTCTTATAACCTCATCTTGTTCTGGTCCCTGAAGCCCAAGCCTGGCTTTATTCTTTGGTGCCATGTTGGTTGATTTTGGCCTGGTAAGTATGTACAGGAGATTAGAAAACTTCATAAAAAGTTTGCTAGAGATCATTTCTGTGACACTTTGGCCCCCAATCTTTCTTAATCTTTTCATGTACCAAGAAAGTGAATAAGGCAGAATTAAAAATTAATGGACTGATATCTTACACAAAATATTATTTCTGCTGGATGGTTATTACTGCTGACTCCTTCAAATCTACAGTGCAAAAGACACATAAAAAGAATGAAAAAATCTATGTTTTGTTGAGGAAAAAAGCACTAGGTTGTTTCAGATGGCTGTCCAGTAGTGAAAGCAAGAGGAATTTTCAAGGATTTTACACTGCTAAAGAGAAGGCACTTTCTTTACATTTAAATCTTAACAAGGTGCCCTAAAGTGTAAGGCTCTATCCAGGTAAGCTCTTAATTTATGGAAAGAATATGCAAAGTAATTCCTTGTATAAAAAGCAACATCATACAAAAACTGCAGTACATTTTGTTCAAGCATAATTGGAATCCCCATATGGTCTGTCCAACAGAATTCAGCTGGGGGTTTTCTGGGAAGAGATGCTGAGGCTGAGGAAATGTTAGATTAGGAGAAATGAAGACAGAAACATAAAACAGACTGAGAGGACTGAAAGTCAATATGAAAGAGCCCCAAGTTTATTTCTCAGACAGTATAAATACTAGATATTTTATGAGTTATTCTATTTTATTTTATATGTGTTGGTATGTAGGTATAAGATCTCATGAAACTGGATATACAGATATTTAGGAGCAGTCATGTGGGTACTGGGATTTGAACCCAGGTCCTCCCAAAGAGCAGTCAATACTGTTTACTGTTGAGCCATCTCTCCAGCACAAATCTATTCTTTTTAGGAAATTTATTTGACATGAGACATAGCTTGTGCAAGACTCCCCTAACCTGATTTTATCTTTTCTGCCTTACACTTTTCCTATCCTTCACATCCCCTGGAATCTCCATCTTGTAACTCTAGATAGAAATGTACCAAAATTAGGGCCATCAACTCATTTAAGAGGCTAATGAAAAGCTTGTAAAAATGGAAGAAATATCTGACATCTCATGATCTTGTCACTGAAGATAGTCCTACTGTTTAAGGTCACTGGTTTATGTAAGAAATAATGCTGGGAAGACTTTGCTGTGTAAGTCTCCCATCTGTCTAGATAAGTAGACTTGTAGCCTTCTACCCTTATTTAAATTGTTCAGAGTGTGGAGCCTGAACCTAAAAGACATAAGGATAAGAAAATATGTGAAATGCAAAAAATTATTCTAGCCTGGGTCCTCTTTGAGCATTAGTCAGAGATGTATGTGAATATTATTAAATGATTTTTTCTTTATTAATCTCTCAAACATGTGGAGTGATTTCTCCCTAGGAAGTCATATTAATTCTAGAATAACTGTACTTCTAGTATTTCAGAACATTTTTGACACTATCTAACTTATCTTGACATAAATGGATTTGGTCCCTGTCTTCTCCTCTCCTGACCTTGTCCTACATTACACCTTTAAAATCTTAAATTTAATCATTCTACCACCAGTTTCAAAGTTATTAATTTGAGTTATGAAACTGAATATTTATTGCAGGTAAAGGAAAAGGAAAAGGATTTGCATGTGAAGAGTGGTTTCTACCTCAGTCCAGAATAGAAGCAACAGTTTTGAGTGTGCACTGCACAGGAAAATAAGGCTGCTGGAGTCACAATTATGAAAAAGGACCTGATTGTAGTTGGTGAGCAATTTCATTACTTTCCAGCATTTGTTACTAGGTTTCTTTTTAATGAAGACAGACCAGACTGGTAGGTGCACTATTTGGGAAGATCAAAGAGATGCCACGTATTCACTGAAGGTGAAAAAATCCCAAAACATTATCTGTAAGCCACAACCTCATGGTGATACATAGATGAATAGAAATGGATGAATTGAAGACGTAAAATCTAACTAGGAATATGCCTGAGTCATTGGACAAACACTGCTCTAATTATATAGTTTGTGTGTGATTATTTGGGTCTAGGCAGCCAAAAGATGATAGTGTAGTCCCCATTTATATTATGACACCCAATGTTTGGCAAAATAAGAAAGTTTAAAACAAGGGGTTCTAAAAGCACAAAAATGGAAGTCAATTGCAGCTTTCAATTACAAAAACGCTCCTCATCAGAAAAGGATCACTGAAACACAGCAAAAACATTCAGATAAAAAGGCCTCTGAGTGGGTGATAGTTTATTTGATAAATGTCCATGGGCTTAAGACAGAGAGGATAAATATAGACAGAGTCATGGATTAAAAATAGTGTTTTAAGGAATTTACACTGAGGTTCTTAAAGAAAAATATAAGTAAAATAATTAATGGTCTTGAAAATATAGAAAATACACACAGAGTCTGGTTACACGTTGTGCTTTCTTTGCATTTTTGGACTGCGGAGAGACAATTGATTTGGGGGCTGGTATGGTAAACCCACACATACTTTATAGGTATCTTGACTTCAAAATTTGAGTCTAAGGGCATGCTATTTTGGAAAAGAGGCTCTGCTTTTGCTGCCACATACCTTTTTTTTGGTTTTTTGAGACAGGGTTTCTCTGTGGTTTTGGAGCCTGTCCTGGAACTAGCTCTTGTAGACCAGGCTGGTCTCGAACTCACAGAGATCCACCTGCCTCTGCCTCCCGAGTGCTGAGATTAAAGGCGTGCGCCACCACCGCCCGGCCTGCCACATACCTTTCAGGCTAATGTTATGTCCTAGGTTTTTTGATTGATTTGAAAACTATATCATTAAAGTTTTCCATAGTTATGGTGTATGTAAATTATATACAAATGTTTAGGGGGCTGGAGAGATGGCTCAGTGGTTAAGAGAATTGCCTGCTCTTCCAAAGGTCCTGAGTTCAATTTCCGGCAACCACATGGTGGCTCACAACCACCTGTAATAAGGTCTGGTGGCCCCTTCTGGCCTGCAGACATACACACAGACAGAATATTGTATACATACAAATAAATAAATATTAAAAAAACAAATGTTTAGACTCACAAAGATAGAATAAATGATAGACTTCACCTTAATTTACCAGTTTTTCCTTTTTTAAAATATTTATTTATTCTGTATACAATAGTCTGTCTGTGTGTATGCCTGCAGGCCAGAAGAGGGCACCAGACATTATTACAGATGGTTGTGAGCCACCATGTGGTTGCTGGGTATTGAACTCAGGACCTTTGGAAAAGCAGGAAATGCTCTTAATCGCTGAGCCATATCTCCAGCCCCCAGTTTTCCTTTTCATTTATCTAGTTTTTTATCTCTAGAATTCCTTCAGCTTGCATTTTTTTTACTTGCTTCTATTTCAATTTTTAGTCCTTGAACTGATTTATTCATTTCTGTCAACTGTTTGCTTGTTTGACTTTCTTTAAGGGGTTTATTATTATTCTCCAAGATATCATTTATCTTGTCCTTGCTAATTTTAAAGAATTCATTCACTTCCTCCTTAAGGACATATAACATCTTCATTGTTGATCTAACTTAATTGTACTTTGACTGTGTTTGAATATTCAGGGTGTACTGTAGTAGGAGAGTTTGAATATGCTAGTGACATATTGTTCTGTCTGTTCTTTATCATGCTGTTAAGCTGTTGTCCAGGTATTTGGGTTTGAGGTGATTTCGGGTCTAGGTGCTAGTATCTCTGTCTGTCTTTGTTGGATGCATGTTTGGTTCTTTGGTTTCTATTTGCTCTTTGGTATTCTGGTCTGTATGGCCTATGATAGAACTAGCTTTTTCCCCCCATTTTGGCATCTGGAAGTCTTTCAGTAGGTGTGACATTAGTACTGCTTAAGCATTTGGAGTCATTGAATTTTAGGTGCATGAACTTCTTCTTGCTTGTTATGCTTACTTTACATTTTTAAAATTAATATAACTATGTGATGTATCAGCATGGCTATGCTGCACATGGGTACCTGGTCCTCAACATGATCAAAGGATCTCTGTTGCAATTGGTAACGGCCGGGCTCTGTTCCCAGCACCCAGCCGCCGCGTGGCTAGCTTTACCCGAAATAATTACACGGAAACTGTATTCTTTTAAACACTGCCTGGCCCGTCATATCTAGCCTCTTCTTGGCTAACTCTCGCACCTGGACTAGCCCATTTCTTATAAAATGTGTGGCACCCCAAGGCGTGCTTACCGGGGGAGGTTCTAGCCTGCGTCTGTCTGGCATGGGAACATAATGGCGACTCCTCTCAGCCTCTCTCTCCCAGAATCCTATTCTGTCTTCTCCGCCCACCTAACTTTCTGTCCTATGAGAGCCTAGGCAGTTTCTTTATTAGTTAACCAATAAAAGCAACAGATAAGATACAAGACCCACCTCCATCATTTCCCCCAAGCACAAGTCAATTTCAAATGGTGCACATTTTTGACAACACTCTGGCCAGACATTCTCAAAACGCACAGAGACTAGTTACAATTTTCTTAGGTCAAAGGTTAATTAGGGAATTTTACCATCATTTGCTTTCACAGGAGCCCCTAAGAAGAACGTCGCCCCCATGTCAGCTTGAAGCAATCTTAGAGAACGACGTCCCCTCTCCCAACAGAGTTTGCCCTCGGGGTTTGGGACATCTTTTAATGGTTGGTTTGGGGTTGAGGAGATGGGGAGATGTTTTATGAAATTAGGAGTATGTTCAAAAAAAAGAGGGGGGAGGATTAACTGGTTTGATGGGATGATTGGTATTTGTGAGTTACTGTTTTTAGAAAATTGTATTTGTACTGTTTCCTGTATATTGATATATTGAATATTGAATGTGAGTGTTCCTACCTCTATTTTTGTATAAGAGTATGCTTATATTGTATTGATACATCTACTATATTACAATGTACATCTCTACCTCTGATACTATTTATGTAATATCATTGTTTACATTTGATATGTAATGACATTGTTCACAGATGAAGATCATTGTCTTCATATATTGCACAACTGTTTATTCTTTTAGTCTTCAAGTTAGATAGGTATTGAGAATTATATGTTTGTCATGTTTATTTTTAGATTAATCAGGTCTTCTAGTTACCCAGAGATTATATTTAGTATAGATAGTGTAATCTTCAGCCTCTTTAAAGAGCTGTAGAAAAATGGCCTTTAATCTAACCTAGAATTCTGTGCCTACGAGACACAATTACTCCTGGCAACGCCACTCTACTCCCGAGAGAACGTTCAGCACCAAAGACACTCCACTGGGAGCTTTTCTTCTTGGAAGAACTGGCCTTTGGGTTATGAAAAGCCCAATCCTCAACTACTGACAAAGATATGAAACAGGATTGTCTTATCTTGCCAAGACAGGGTAGGATAATTCTAAGAAAGTTCCTTGCATTTGATAATGGCATGTCAGTTATGTTAGGCCTTAGCCAAAGTTGGTTGACTCAACATTGCGAACTAGAATTTGGGTGATTGCCCAGGTAGTCAGTTGTCACTGTCATTTTTGGCACATTTTGGATATTTCTCATTTGTTAAGAAACATTTACTCCCTTCTCAGATCTTTGACGGAGTTGAAGATTATATAATTGTAATTACTCTCTACATCATTTAGACTCCTTGAGATAGAGTGTCTGGTAAAACTTTTGTTCTCAATATTGTTTGTTATATTTATTATTTGTTATTATTGTTCATAGTTGTAGTTGGTTTAGTTCTGTCTTATTTAGACAAAAGGGGGAGATGTAGGGAGAGCCCGCCTTTGGGGGTGGGACAGACTCGGGAAAATATTTACGGATAAATTCGGGCGCGCAGACGCGGCTGCGCTTCCTGTTTCCTGTTTCGGTGCATCGCTGGAACTTTGGTTGCGTGAGTGTGCTATTTTCATTAAAGTTGTGTTAACTTATACCCATCTGTCTGTATTAATCCTCCCACATCAGATCTCAGAGTTTGTGAACTTGGAATAATGAATAGTTATGATCCCCAAATAAGTACTGGCAATTCTGCCACATCTATTCAAGATCATCAAAAGCTAGGTACTACTCAGTCATCTCTCTCCCAGCCTGGGTTTATTACTTGTGCCCAAGATTTATATTGCTAATGTTTTCATCTGTACATTTGTAACTGTTTTAAACAAAAATCTCTGTTTGTAAAATGTTACGTGCATGGGTACCTGAATTGCTGACAAATAACAAGGTAGTGATCACAGGCCATGATGACAAGCACCAGGTACTCTGTGGAGCCTGTGGAATGTCTCAGATGTATCTGGATGTCACAGCCCTTAGAGAAGATGGTCTTCTGGGATTAGAGGTGGAACAGCGTCAGAGGCACAAAGCAGATGTGCAGCAGATTCTCTAAATGGATATATTACTCAGAAATTGTATATGGGTGTGTGTAGACAGAGATCCAACATGCACACGGCCATGAAGGCAGTGTTCCAAGCAGGGTCACCAGGTACATAACTGAGCACAGAAGAAAGAGTATGTGATCCAAGGATGAGTAGTCAGAAAATTCCTTCAAGATAAATGCAGAGACTTCTGTTATGCTTCTGAGCTATATAACACAGAGTTATGCCTGGATACACAGTAGAGTAAAAGGACATAGAATGCAGGGTATTGAAAAGAGAAAAAATGTTAAGGTCTTTTCCAACATGGAAACATGTTCTGTGACTTGGGACAATCTCCTAATTTTCTGTAGTGAATAGTGAGGATGATATCCCTAAGAGGGTATATATGGAAGTATGAATAAGCAGACTGAAGAATCAGAGAGCCAATGCTGAATGAGAAATAAAGGTCTTTACTGTAGGACTTCTTTTTTATTTTTTTAATTTATTTATTTATTAAAGATTTCTGTCTCTTCCCTGCCACCTCCTCCCATTTCCCTCCCCCTCCCCCAATCAAGTCCCCCTTCCTCGTCAGCCTAAAGAGGAATCAGGGTTCCCTGCCCTGTGGGAAGTCCAAGGACCACCCACCTCCTTCCAGGTCTAGTAAGGTGAGCTTTAAACCTTCAAATGGCTAACGTTTATTGGTGGCTTTCCAAAAGCAATTTAGATTATGCACTTCTAAACTTATCTGAACTTACATCCACTTCACCTCTGGTCCTACCCCCAAGAAGAGCCCTGCAAAAAGCATCTGAGAGTCGATAGCCTGGATCAGAGGTCCTAAAACTTACATACATACTGGAATTATTTGGAAGACTGTCAAAACACAGAGTGTGTCCCTTCCAGAGTTTCTGGCTTTGGGCATATATGTGTTGTTGCTGCTCTCTTAGCAAAGGCTTGAATCTCTAAAGGTCCTGCTGACTTTGCTGCAGCCTCTAAGCCATGGCTTGCCCTGTTCTCACTGTCTGGAATATTTTCATTTTCCCCTCAACTGTAGTAGCTGATCTGTCTCTTTGTTCTGTTTGTCATACTGTGTGCTTTGTATCTCCACAAGGGGGCAGCTACTGACCTGTAAACCTATGAGTAGGCTAACGCCAGTGAGATAATCTGTTAGGTGCTTTGTATGGGCTACAGCTTTAGAAGATGTCTCCTTTGTGTTTACATCTCTACTTCAGAATCAGAAATGGTTTTAGATTTAGACTATGACTATCCTTCTTTAATTCCAAGCACGATGTTAAAAGAAAAATTGAGAATTTCTGTCTCATGTCAACAGCTTTCTGGTTTGGGACAGAAAGAAGATAGATTTTAAAGAAATATTTTATTTTCCTTCATGCCCATTTTCTCTATATCTTATCTTTCACTGAAAATATGTCTACATGAACAATGTTTACATTTTCAACAAAGAACAGCTTCCTAGAAGAAGACATTGGGGCCCCAAAATGTCTCTACCTGGTTGATATGATGGCATGATGCTGATAGCGCTTGAGACCAATTTATGGGTACCAGCTGCAGATATGGTTCACCTTCTTACAACATTTTGGCCAGAACTCCAAATAAGAACTTCAGAATAACCCTATCGAATACTCAGAAACCATTTGCAATTATCCAAAACAGCAATCTTGAAATTTAACCATCATTTCACTTTTATAAAATTCTGTAGAAAGAACATCGCCCCCATGACATCTGGAAGCAATTCTAGAAGATGCCATTCTCTCTCCCAACAAAGTTTGTCTTCACGGTCAGGGACAACGTTTAAGATTTGATTATTACTCATATATGGTTGGGGGTTGGGTGAAATTATGTATACCCAGAGATCTCAAAAGAGGAAAAATTGAATGGGATAGTGGGTAGATTACTTATTCACACTAATAATAATAGTGAGTAAAAGAATAATTGTGGCCGGGCTGTGGTGGCGCACACCTTTAATTGCAGCACTTGGGAGGGAGAGGCAGGAGGATCTCTGTGAGTTCGAGACCAGCCTGGTCTACAAGAGCTAGTTCCAGGACAGGCTCCAAAGCCACAGAGAAACCCTGTCTCAAAAAACTAAAAAAAAATTTTGTGAGCTATTATTTATGAATAATTTACATTGGTATATATTTTGTATATTGATCCAAATTCAAATTAAACTTATTATATAAAATATGTGCCTATTTTTGTTTAGAATATTTGTAACACCTATGCAAAGTTATTTTGTCAGATTTTATATACGCATGATTCTACATCTGTTTAAAACACATTTTTATTGACACAATTTTATGGCATATTTATCATATTGCATTATATAACTCTATCTCTGATCAAGATACTTATACATTGTTTAAATTTTGAGGTCATTGTCCTGCTTTACTACATAGTTGTTTAAAGATTGTTTTATATTCTCATATGAAGTTTCATTCTTCAACATTTTAATGAGACTTTGGTTGATTGCTCAGGCAGTCAGTTGTCTCTGTCATCTACTACATTTTTTGGAAGCTGCTAGACTTCACTACCCGTCTACTCAAGTAATATTATTGCTCTTCTCCTGCCTTTGATGGGGTTGAAGATGAGATAATCATACTTACCATCCTCTTATGATCTAGCCAAGCTATTTCTACTACAAGACATAGATTCCTTAGGATAGAATGCTTATCAAAACATTAAGATATATTCCTTCCTTAATATTGATTATGCTTATAATCCTAACTTTATATTTGACATCTGTTTCTTATATACATAGTTTTGTATTGAGTTTGGAATTTCTTATTTAAGCAAAAGGGTTAGGTGCTGTGAGAGCTCTTTCAGGCAATAGCCTTTAAGATACCAATTCACTTGGACATGGTTCTTACATTATAAATCAATCTGTAAAGTGTGTGGTCACTTCATTCAATTCAGCTCTTGATTCCGGCTGCTAGATTTATTGCATACAAGATCCATTGATCTGTAGGTGCTCATCTGACCTATAAAAGCCCAAGATATAAGATATTCTCTATTCTCTATTTTTGTTTTTGTTTTTCGTTTTTGTTTTTTCTTTCTTTTTTTTTTTTTTTGGTTTTTCGAGACAGGGTTTCTCTGTGGTTTTAAAGCCTGTCCTGGAACTAGCTCTTGTAGACCAGGCTGGTCTCGAACTCACAGAGATCCACCTGCCTCTGCCTCCCAAGTGCTGGGATTAAAGGTGTGTGCCACCACCGCCCGTCTAAGAGGAATTGTTTTATTCAACTACAAAATTAAGCAAAATTACAAATTTCAGCTATTCATTTCTTACTATCACTTTGTATAATTCACCCATGAACTGCTCTTTACTGAGGATTTTTTAACTGTGTTTTATTCATCCATATATTTTTCTACTACTCTCCATTCCTGTCCCCTCCCCTTTTCCCATGATCCACATACTCCCAATTTACTAAGATCTTGTCTTTATCTAGGTCCTATATAGAATAGATTTATGTATATCTCTTTGTTTCTACCTTGTTGTCTATGTTCTCTGGCATTTTGAATTGTAGACTGGTTGTCCTCTGTTTTATATCTAAAAGCCACTTAGGAGTGAGTACATTTATATTTTTCTTTCTTGGTCTGGGTTAACTCACTCTTTTATGATGGTTTCTAGATCCAGAAATTTGCCCATAAATTTTAAGATGTAATTGTCTTTATCCATGTGAATTTCTTTGCCCGTTTTTCAGTGGAAGGGATGTTTTCAGGCTCTGGCTGTCAACAAATAATGTTGCTGTGAACACAGTTGAGCACTTGTCATTGTGGTATGATTGAGCATCCATTGAGTACATATCCAAAGTGGTATTGCTATGTTTTAAGAGAGGTTGTTTCCTAATTTTCTTTCATACTTTTTTTTTCATAAACTTTGGTTTTCCAAGACACGGTTTCTCTTTAGCTTTGGAGTCTGTCCTGGAACTAGCTCTTGTAGATAAGGCTGGCCTTGAAGTCACAGAGATCTGTCTCTGCCTCCCAAGTGCAGGGATTAAAGGCGTGCCTTAAACCCAGGCAGTTGGCTTTCTAATTTTCTGAGAAATAACCATACTGATATCCAATGTAGCTGACTGAGTTTGTAACCCCCTCAACAATGGAGTGTAGGGCCCGGGTCTACGCTTGTTCCTGGGGTGCATCTTGAGGACAGTTTCTGATCAGCCAGCTAACTAAAGCATTCTGTTTGATCCTGTGCTCCCCCTGCCCTGCCTGGTGATTAGCTGTAGGGCATTCTTGACTCCATCTTTGGCATGGTAATTTCCCACCTGCCTGGGAGGAAATCCCTCTGCAGCAGCTAGGTATATAAGGATTTCCCCAAGGTTGAATAAACATCAGCTGATCTCCTTTTGAATGACCCAGCACTCTTTGTGTTTTCTTTCAATCTCCAGGCCCATGCCTGACATGTATACTGTACAGTGGCACCTGAACTGTACCGAGGGGGTAACACAGAATCAGGTGTTACAGAGGAGTCTTCCCTTAACCTCATATGCTCTACAGCTTAAGTTGTCATCAATGTTTTTGTTTTGATCAGAGTTGTTCTAATTTTTAATTTCTCTAATGGCTAAGGAGTCTGGAAATTTCACTAAGTGTCTCTCAGTAATTTTAGATTCATATGTTGAAAGTTCTTTGTTTATGTCTGTACTCCATTTTTTATTGAATTATTTGTTCTTTTTATGACTAATTTTTTATTTCTTTGTATGTTTTCAAGATCAGTCCTTTGTCCAATGTGGGGTAGGTGAAGATCTTTTCCCATACTACAGGCTGCCTTTTTTGTATTTCTGATCATGTCCTTTGGTTCACAGAAACTTTTGTTTCAGAAGGTCACGTTTCTTAATTATTTCTCTCAGTGTGCTGCTAGGGTTATAAATTGAAAGTGGTTTCTTTTGCCACTGTGTTCAAGTATATCTCTTATGTCTTTTATGTGGTTTAGTGTATTTGACTTTCTCTTATGGTCTTTGATCCATTTGGACTTGGTTTTTTCATGATGATAGATGTGGATCTACTTTCATTCTTCCCTACCTTAATATTCAGTTATGCTAGCAAAATTTGTTGAATATGCTTTCTTTTTCCATCTATATATATACATATATATATATATATATATATATATATATATATATACATATTTTTCATGAATGAGGCAATTTATAAACCCAGCATCCTTTGTTCTAATGCTTCTTGTTGGCTGCTGCTACCTGTCCGGCAATCCTGTCCAGATCTCTCTGTCCCTGAAATGTTAGCTTGCGACCCCCATCTTGGTCCTTTTACACCATTTTCAGTCCCTCCAGGGCTTGGAGAATGTGGCAGGCCACGCTCTTGGAGCCTCTGCTGAAGTGGCTGGGCCTGACACTGTTTCTCTGCCGGCCTCCATAGATCTTGGTCATGGAGCCAACCCTGGCACCACCACGCAGGTAAAGGTGTGGTGCTGTAGAGTCAGCTCATGTGTAGAACCAGTTCTCGTCATAGGGGGCAAGCTCTTTATGTTTGGCCAGCTTGATTGTGTCCACCCATTCGGAGACTTTCATGTTCCTGGACTTTTTGAGGAAGGCTCCCAGAGCTCTGACGAACTCCTGCTGGTTAACGTCTTTTACAGTAACTCCAGGCATCGAGCAGCCTCTGCGCTGCTAGCCAGGGAAAAGGGACCATCTTATATTTTTTGATTCTTTGACAAAATTCAGATGTAGTAGGTGAGTGGATTGATATCCAATTCTTAGAATCAGTTCCATTGGTCCTCCTGTCTGTTTTTGTGCCAATACCAGGCTCTTTTATGTACTGTAGCTCTGCAGTAGAGTGAAGTCAGAGAATGTGGTGACTCCAAAAATTATTTTTTGTATATAGTTGTTTTGGTTATCCTGAATTTTTTTGATTTTTTATATGAACTTGAGTATTTTTATTTTGAGGTCTGTGAAGGTTTTTTCTGATATTTACATGGGAATGGTATTGAACCTGTAGATTGCTTTTGGAAAGGTTTTCATTTTTACTATCTTGATTTCTACGTAACAAGGGCAAGGGACATCTTCCCATTCTCCGGTGTCTTCTTCAGTTGTTTTCTTCAAAGATTTAATGTTCATTTCCTACAGTCCTTTCACTTCTTTAGTAAGTTATTCCATAATATTTTATATTATTTCTGGCTATTGTTAACACTGATGTTAACAATATATTAATTGTTATATAATAATGTATTAATTCTAGCCATCTTTTTTCAAAAAATATTGCTTGTAACCACCTTCTATCTACCTTCCTGATGACCACTCCCAATCTTCTGATAACCATAATTATACTCCAACTTCTAAGGGAACTTTTAAATAAAACATACAAGTAAATGTATGAGAGAGTTGACTCTTCATGCCTCTCATACTTCACTTAATGGTATTCTTTGGGCTTAAAAACATCGTTGAATTTTATGATTTTATGGTTCTGGTGTGAGAGCCAAATTGTGTTTCTTTCTCTGGCCCTTTTTTTAAAAGTTTTGGCAGTTTTCAGGGAGATTTTTTTTTTACCTAGTTCTAGATTCAGAAACAAAGTACTTTTCTTTGGCTCTGGCTTCAGGCCCAATGTTGGAATACCCTTGCTGTAACCCATAATACTTCATAAAATGTTTCTTCAAATACAATCCTGGTTCAAACTAAAATAAAAAGAGGTATCATGATGCTTAAACAGATTGTGGACACTATCAAATTTTTCTCTACACAATAGCTGCTTTTGGTTAACTGACTGTAAGTGGCTTAAGATCTTAAAGAATAATTTAAAATAAGCCCCTAGTTTTTTCCTCAGGTCAAAAAGATTATGATAATATGCACAAGCTTTATCAGATTGATCATGCACAAAGTCTTACTCTTATATGAAGCATAAAACAATATGACACTGAATTAATTTATAGAGTTTCACTACAGTATGATGTTTTCTCATGTTTTTGAAGAATAAACACATTAACTTCAGAGTTTCTCTACAGGTAGGCTCATATTATGTATTTGGAGATGACTGAAGGAGCTGCGGGCTGCTTCCTGCAACCCAGCTCCGGGCTGCCTGGCTAGGTTATGCCCCGAAATAACAACACACAAATTGTATTCATTTAAACACTGCTTGGCCCATTATATCTAGCCTCTTCTAGGCTAATTCTCATGTATTAATTTAGACCATTTCTAATAATCTGTGTAACACCACGAGGTGTGCTTAATGGGAAACATTCAGCATGTCTGACCTGATGGCCGGCTGCATCACGTCTTCCCCAGACAGGAGAGGAAATGATGTCTGCCTCACTTTCCTCTTCCTCCCAGCATTCTGTTCTCTCTACTACACTCACCTAAGGGCTGGACTATCAAATGGGCCAAGGCAGTTTCTTTATAAACCAATAACCTTCCTCCATCATTTCCCCTTTTTCTGTTTAAACACAAAGGAAAGGCTTTCACTTTAACACAGTAAAATTAGATATAAAAAAGCAGTTACATGTAAGAGGCGGCGCTGAACGACCAACGCAAGGCGGCGGCGCAGAACGACCGATGCAAGGCGGTGGCGCGGAACGACTGACACAAGATAACCTGGACTGGCACGGCCAGACAGTGCAGGTGGATGGGACCAGTGCTCAACAGATCGCCCCACAACAATTAAATCAGAGGTTGGTGAGGTTCCTGGCAAACGGGGAGACTGGTCTTGTTCCTGAAGACCCTTCTGAGGGGTGAGAGGGATCTTGGCCCCTGGTCGGAGCCAGGAAACAGAGCAAGGGCATTTTGTAAGAGGAGCCTCTGCCAGCAGAGAAACCACATCGTTAGGAGGAGATGGGCAGGCGCCAAGGCAAAAATTCATCCAATAATCTGAAAAACAACATGAAAACACCAGAACCCAATGATATTACAACAGAAGGACTTGAACACCCTAACACAGAAGAAGTGGAAAAAAATGACTTTATGAAAGCAATAGAGTCTCTTAAACAACATGAAAAAAACACCCTTATAGAAATGGATGAGAAATATAACAAAAAGTTTGAAGAATTAAGGAAATATGTACATGAGACCCTGGGAAACAAAGAAAAAATGAACAAACAGGTAATAGAAGCAGTTCAAGAATTGAAAACTGAAATTGAAGCAAAGAAGAAAACACAAACTGAGGACCAGCTGGATATGGAAAATCTGGGTCAGCGAGCAGAGCCTACAGAAACAAGCATAATCAATAGAATACAAGAGATAGAAGAAAGAATCTCAGATTCAGAGGACACCATAGAGAAAGTAAACGCACTGATCAAAGAAAACAGCAAAGCCAACAAATTATCATCACAAAACATTCAGGAAATATGGGACACAATAAAAAGACCAAACCTAAGAATAATAGGAATAGAAGAAGGTAAAGAATCACAGCTCAAAGGCCCAGAAAATATTTTTAACAAAATTATGGAAGAAAACTTTCCCAACATAAAGAAAGATATTCCTTTGATTATTCAAGAAGCATACAGAACACCAAACAGACTGGATCAAAGAAAAACATCCCCTCAAAATATAATAATCAAAACACAAAATATACAGGTTAAAGAAAGAATATTAAGAGCTGCAAAGGAAAAAGGCCAAGTAATTTATAAGGGTAAACTGATTAGACTTACACCTGATTTCTCTATGGAAACCATGAAAACCAGAAGATCCTGGATAGAGGTATTTCAAAAACTAAGACACCATGGATGCAAACCCAAACTTCTTTACCCAGCCAAGCTAGTGTTCACGATCAATGGAGAAAACAAAACATCCCACGATACAAACAAATTTAAACAATACATAGCCACAAATCCCGCGCTACAGAAAGTAATAAAAGGAAAATTGCAACCCAAGGAATCCAACATTGCCATCACTGACTACAATAAATCAGGCATCTAGCGACCCTTCACCAGCCCAACTCAAAGAAGGGACACACACAAACTCTACTACCAAAAACAATAAGAATAACTGGAGTAAACAACCACTGGTCATTAATATCACTTAATATTAATGGTCTCAATTCACCTATAAAAAGGCACAGGCTAAGAGATTGGATACAAAAACAGGATCCAACATTCTACTGTTTGCAAGAAACACATCTCAACCACAAAGACAGGCATCTACTCAGAGTAAAAGGATGGGAAAAGGTCTTTCAAGCAAATGGCCCTAAGAAAAAAGCAGGTGTGGCCATACTAATTTCTAACAAAACTGACTTCAAACTAAAATCCATCAGAAGAGATCGAGATGGGCACTTTATACTCATAAAAGGAACAATTCATCAGGACGACATCTCAATCCTGAATGTCTATGCCCCTAATAAAAAAGCACCCACTTATGTAAATAAAATATTACTAGAACTCAAGGCAGACATCAAACCACACACACTAGTAGTAGGAGATTTCAACACACCTCTCTCTCCAATGGACAGGTCAATCAAACAGAAACCTAATAGAGAATTAAGAGAATTATTGGAGGTAATGAAGCAAATGGATTTAACAGACATCTATAGAACACTCCACCCAAAAAGGAAAGAATATACCTTCTCTGCAGCTCATGGAACCTTCTCAAAAATTGACCATATACTCGGAAACAAAGGAAACCTCCACAGATACAAAAGAATATCAGTGTTCAACTGTGTCTTATCAGATCACCATGTATTAAAGTTAGAAGGCAGCAACAATGCTACCCCCAGAAAGCTGACAAACTCATGGAAACTGAACAATCAACTACTGAACTACACCTGGGTCAAGGAAGAAATTAAGAAAGAAATTAAAGTCTTCCTTGAACTTAATGAAAATAAGGAGACAACACAATCAAACCTATGGGACACAATGAAAGCAGTGCTAAGAGGAAAGTTCATAGCACTAAATGCACACTTAAAGAAAATGGAGAAAGCATACATCGGGGACTTAACAGCACACCTGAAAGCTTTAGAAAAAAAGAAGCAGATGTACCCAGAAATTGTAGAAGACTGGAAATAGTCAAACTGAGGGCAGAAATCAACAAAATAGAAACACGGAAAACAGTCCAAACAATCAATGAAACAAAAAGTTGGTTTTTAGAGAAAATCAACAAGATTGACAAACTCCTATCCAGACTAATTAAACAACAGAGAGAGAACATGCAAAATCAGAAATGAAAAGGGGGACATAACCACAGACACAGAGGAAATTCAGAGAATCATTAGATCTTACTACAAAAGCCTGTATGCCACAAAACTGGAAAATAAAAAAGAAATGGACATTTTTTTAGATAAGTACCATATACCAAAGCTAAACCAAGACCAGGTGAATGATCTAAATAGACCTGTTAGTCGCGAAGAAATAGAAACTGTTATCAAAAACCTCCCCTCTCCAAAAAAACCCCAGGACCAGATGGTTTCAATGCAGAATTCTACCAGAACTTCCAAGAAGAGCTAATACCTATACTCCTTAATGTATTTCACAATATAGAAACAGATAAGTCATTTCCAAATACTTTTACGAAGCTATAGTAGTTACCCTGATACCAAAACCACACAGAGACCCAACCAAGAAAGAGCATTACAGGCCTATCTCACTCATGAATATTGACGCAAAAATTCTCAATAAAATACTGGCAAACCGAATTCAAGAACACATCAGAAATATTATCCATTATGATCAAGTAGGCTTCATCCCAGAGATGCAGGGCTGGTTCAACATACATAAATCTATCAATGTAATCCACCATATAAATAGACTGAAAGAAAAAACCATATGATCATTTCATTAGATGCTGAAAAAGCATTCGACAAAATTTAACACCACTTTATGATAAAGGTCTTGGAGAGACTAGGGATACAAGGGTCATATCTAAATATAATAAAAGCTATTTACAGCAAGCCGACAGCTAACATCAAATTAAACGGAGAGAAAGTCAAAGCCATCCCACTAAAATCAGGAACAAGACAAGGATCTCCACTCTCTCCATACCTCTTCAATATAGTGTTTGAAGTTCTAGCAATAGCAATAAGACAATATAAGGGGATCAAGGGGATTCGTATTGGAAAGGAAGTAGTTAAGCTTTCGTTATTTGCAGTTGATATGATAGTATACATAAGTGACCCCAAAAACTCTACCAAAGAACTCCTACAGCTGATAAACATCTTCAGTAGTTTGGCAGGATACAAGATCAACTCCAAAAAAATCAGTTGCCTTCCTATACACTAAGGATAAGGAAACAGAGAGGGAAATCAGAGAAGCATCACCTTTCACGATAGCCACAAATAGCATAAAATATCTTGGGGTAAACCTGACCAAGGAAGTGACAGATCTATTTTGAAGAACATGGGATGTACTCACTCATATTTGGTTTCTAGACATAAACAAAGGACATTCAGCCTATAATACGTGATCTTATAGAAGCTAAATAAGAAAGAGAACCCAAAGAAAAACATATAGGCATTCTCCTGAATATTAACCTTCATCAGGCCATGAATGGAGACAGAGACAGAGACCCACATTGGAGCACCAGACTGAAATTTCAAGGTCCAAATAAGGAGCAGAAGGAGAGAGAGCACGAGCTAGGAACTCAGGACCGCGAGGGGTGCACCCACACACTGAGACAATGGGGATGTTCTATGGGAAACACACCAAGGCCAGCTGGCCTGGGTCTGAAAAAGCCCGGGATAAAACTGGTCTCGCTGAACATAGAGGACAATGAGGACTACTGAGAACTCAAGAACAATGGCAATGGGTTTTTGATCCTACTGCACAGATTGGCTTTGTAGGAGCCTAGGCAGTTTGGAGGCTCACCTTACTAGTCCTGGATAGAGGTGGGTGGTCCTTAGACTTCCCACAGGGCAGGGAAACATGATTGCTCTTTTGGCTGATGAAGGAGGGGTTCTTGATTGGGTGAGGGGGAGTGAAATGGGAGGTGGCGGTGGGGTAGAGACAGAAATCTTTAATAAATAATTAAATAAATAAACACTTACCATTAAGAATTACAATATTTACATCTATTTTATCGTTATCATGACTAAGGAAAACTATAACTATCTATTCTTCAACTCCATCAATGACTCCAGAAAGATATATTACCTAAGTAATTGAGAAGTAAGCAACTTACAAATCTCTGAAAATCATAGAGACATCTCACTTCCTGGACAGTCACCCAACATTCCTCTATACCATTGGGACATCCATCTTTGGCCTACAGGTCCATAATTTTCAGCAGACATTTCAATGAAGCAGAAAATTTCAAAGGCAGTTCAGTCACTATCTGCTGTGTCCTGCAGAATGTCTTGCAGACTCTTTCATGAACCAGGAACCCCATAAGATCATCTCAGCTTTAGGCAAGTTCAGCAGACCTCTCTCTGAGGGTTTTCTGTGTCCAGTTTATGCAATAGTCCAGGCAAGAGCAGTTTCTTGCCCAAATGGCTATCAAACTCCATAAGGAGCCTCTTCAATGTCCATCTTCCTCTTGAAGTAGCTGGTGTTTGTCAGGAGCAGACGTGTTCCATTGCGATGCAAAACTTTAAGTTATTAAAATATTTTAAATGCCATATTCTGCAGTCTTTGAAAGATATGAAGAATGACTATCTAAAATATATTTATGCACATCTAAAAAATCTAACATGACTACAAACTTGACTATTATAGATGATACCTATTAACAGCCTATATACATTACATTTTAATGAACTACACAATCATAATACCTTAATCAATATCAGAAATATACACACACATAACAAAATTGACCTTAAATTAGTATCAGTAAACCAAGATTCATATCAATCCAAATTATTTATATCAATATCATATCCCCTTTAAATGTAAAAGAACATTTATAAACAATATTTGGGAATATGGACCTAGTTATTTCTCTCCAAACTGCTTCCTGCTGTATAGGGGCGCTTTTAGGTCTTCAAGGGTATAACCTGTGTGCTAGATTCATCTCAGTCAGCAGTTGAGGTAAGTAATTTTCTGAAGGTGTTCACAGCAACCTTTCAGGAGGGCATGGTCTATCATACCATATTAGAATAGAAGCAATCCATGGGGTCTTATCCTCTGTGGAATCAAAAGAATCTCTTTTCCAAAGTATTATATCCTTAGATGCAAATTCTGAAGTCAAGGTATTTTCAAAATATCTATCTTGGATTAGTTCAGCAGCATTTATAAACAAATATCTTTTAGCAGATGTTACTCTTTCCTCACCATTAAAACAATTCAAAGAGAGCATAATAGCATACAGTATCAAGATCCTCTGTATATTTTCCATCTTTGTGTGGCTTTATTTTACCCTCTATTTCATTTATTTTTACTTTTATTTTATATTCTCAGTATATCTTTGTCCTGGAATAACTCTGTACACCAGGCTGTCCTTGAACTCTCAGAGATCTTCCTGTCTCTGCCTCCCAGGCCTTGGGTTAAAGGCATGTGAAGTCACAGGGGTCAATCACCCTCTGCCTCCCAATGTTGGGATTAAAGATGTGTACTACCACACCCAACTACTCTTTCTTCCTTTTTTTTGTTTTTTACTTTAAGAACTTTAACTTTTAGCCTGAATATAATTTTACACATTGTAAATCATTTAAAGGTTTTCTTTGATTTGAATCTCTCTTTACTTTTTATATCTCTCTCTCTTTTTCTGACCACATGAGCTTTTAAATTACTGAGCAATATGGGTAGGATTAAAGCCGTGGCTTTGGGGGCTAGATCCAGCCCATTCCTTAGCTTTCAGCCTCATGGCGGAGGTAGCGGCTGTAGCCATGTTTATTGCTATGGCGTTTCAAGGTCCCTGCCAGCAAGCAAGATGCAGCATTCTGCTCCTAAGACCACAATCAGTCAACTGCCTGCCTGAACGAGTCAGAATTTGCCCTGGCAGCACAGCCCAGAAAGGGGGCATTTTAAAACAGCACAACTTTTTTCCTGCTACTGCTGAAAACAAACAATCATTCAGTCAGCTTTCATCAACACCATTTAAGTGTTTCTTGGCAGGACCTCTTAAGAGCTGCAGGGTTTTGCAGGTAAAGCTCAGTCAGGAAGCCTTTCTTAGATGAGATTGCTTGCTTGCCTCTAGCAAGCACAGCAGAATGAGAAATTGCTGCTACCAAGAAAACATGCTTTACTCTATTCTTTCCCAAGCTTTCTCAGGCTTTATGTGGAAGCAGTTGTCCATATAGGCACCATTCTGTTGAAGGAGCTGCAGGCAGCTTCCTGCCACCCAGCTCCTGGCCGCCTGGCTAGCTTATTCCCCAAAATAACACCACCCAAATTGTATTAATTAAAACACTGCTTGTCCCATTATATCCAGCCTCTTCTAGGCTAATTCTCACATATTAATTTACCCCATTTCTAATCTGTGTAGCACCATGAGGTGCGCTTACTGGGAAAGATTCAGCATGTCTGACCTGGTGGCAGACTGCATAGCATTTGCCCCAGACAGGAGAGGAAATGACATCTGCTTAACTTCCCTCTTCCTCCCAGCATTTTGTTCTGTCTACTCCACCCATCTAAGGGCTGGCCTATCAAGTGGGCCAAGGCAGTTTCTTTATTAACCAATGATCTTCCTCCACCTTCCACAGATTCCATTCATCATTATCTCTACAGTATGTGTTATTTTATGCCTTTCAAGAGTACAGGGGTCTGTAAAGACCTTACCACACTGATTTCACTCATAAGGTTTCTTTCTAGTGTACATTCTTTTATGAATGTGAAGAATAGCTTGATATTCAAAGGTCTTAACACATTGATTGCATTCATAGGGTTTCTATCCAGTATGTTTCCTTTCACGCAATTGAAGATGACTGTGACATGCAAAGGCCTTAGCACACTGATTACATTCATAGTGTTTCTCCCCAGTATGTGTTCTTTTATGCTTTTGAAGATGACTGTGTTGAGCAAAGAACTTACCACACTGATTACATTCATAAGGTTTCTCTCCAGTATGTGATCTTTTATGCCTTTGAAGAGCACTGTGTTCAGCAAAGGACTTACAACACTGATTACATTCATAGGGTTTCTCTCCAGTATGTGTGCTTTTATGTCTTTGAAGTTGACTATGATGTGCAAAGGCCTTACCACACTGATTGCACTCATAGGGTTTCTCTCCAGTGTGTGTTCTTTTATGTATTTGAAGAACACCAAGTTGGGCAAATGCCTTACCAAACTGATTACATTCATAGGGTTTCTCTCCAGTATGTGTTCTTTTATGCAATTGAAGATGATAATGATGTGCAAAGGCCTTACTACACTGATTTCATTCATAGGGTTTCTCTCCAGTATGTGTTCTTTTATGCACTTGAAGATGACCATGTCGTGCAGAGGCTTTACCACAGTGATGACATTCATAGGGTTTTTCTCCAGTTTGTGTTCCTTTATGAGTTTGAAGAACACTGTATTGAGTAAAGGCTTTACCACACTGATTACATTCATAGGGTTTCTCTCCAGTATGTGTTCTTTTATGCACTTGAAGATGACCATGTCGTGCAAAGGCTTTACCACACTGATTATATTCATAGGGTTTCTCTCTAGTATTTGTTCTTTTATGCATTTGAAGATGATTGTGATAAGCAAAGATTTTATCACATTGCTTAATTTTAGAGCATTTTTCTCCAGCACGTGTTTTTTCATTCTTTAGAAGATGAGTGTTATAAGATAAGGCTTTAGCACAGTGAGAATATACAGAAAACGTCACTCAAGTTTGATTTCTTTCAATCCTACAAGGATAATTTACACATGTAAAAGCTTCACCACATTCAATGCACTGTTAAACCTCATATCTATATGAATTAATTTCATATTTTTTTCCAATTGTCAAAAGGAATCAAACATTATGGTTTTATAACTTTGTTTAAAATCATGTTTTGTTCACCAATTAGGGGTCATTTTGCATCTTGAAAATATTTGTGATGATAAATTCCTTTGTGCCATGGTTTACCTTTTCATCTATTTCTATATTTTTCTATTATATTTTTTACATTTTTTAAGAGAACTGCATACACTGAGTGCTTTATCAACTTTACTGCATTTACAAATTTTACTATACTGTGAATCATTATACATTTGCTAAGTGAACTAAGACACCTAAAAGTATTTGCACAGACCTAGAACTCATCGTGTTTTTTTTTTTGTAATGTGAGTTTATGTATTATAGAAAATGAATTAACTTTGTATTCTTGGATCAAATTCAACAACATAGGAACTACATTTTATCTTCTTAATTGTTCTTAAGGAGAGGAATGATAAATATTTCCATATCCCTATGCTCATACTCTTGTGTCAAGGGTAACATGATATATGTAGGAAAGGAAGAATAGTGAATAAAAGATTTCCAAATTGAATCCTCAGGGTTTGACTTTCTGTTCCTCACAGACTTGTGGTATAGATATTAAGGTTTCTCCACAACACCTGCCCCTTGATCCTTGACTCCAGCAGCTGCTTTCATTAAACTTAACACAGTTACAAAAAGTATATGAGTAATACAAGGCTTACCATGAGCTATTGATTTAGTAGAAAGTTTTGCAGCTATATTCATCATCACTGAAATGTGTATACATTTTCTGTCATGAGTAATAAGAAACAAATGGACTGGCAGATGTATAATATAACCATGGTTAATGGTAAAATCTGTTTAGTCATTGCTTCCTTGGCTTTATCTTAAATGAATGCCTTGCAAATTCAATTCACATACAGGAAATTGAGCTATATGGATTTGTGAGAATTTAATAACCATCAATGCATTTAAAGCTGTGCTTATTTACACTGTTGTTTTGTTTAAAAGTGTCATAATACATTACAAACTCATCAGAGGCACATAATATAAACTTGCACAAGAAAATTACCTTGCAGGCTGGAGAGATGACTCAGATGTTAAGAGCATTGCCTGCTCTTCCAAAGGTCCTGAGTTCAATACCCAGCAACCACATGGTGGCTCACAACCATCTGTGGTGAGGTTTGGTGTCCTCTCTGGCTGCAGAATACATGCAGAATACTAAGAATACTGAATACATAATAAATAAATCTTTAAAAAAAGAAAATTACCTTGCATGCCTTATATATTGACAATGTTCTTCAGTGTTATGGTCTTCCCAAATGTATCCTAAAATACAGTACCAACATATGTATGCTATATTATTTAATATTGTGCAATACTTAGCTTATTATCCTAAGAACTATGACTGTGTTATTCACCTCATTCTCCTTCTTTCTAAATCAAATTACAGAACAACATCATAAACCAATGAAAAGTTGTCTCCATATTTTGAAACATGAAAGAAATTTATTTTTACCTATAGTAGTGAGGTTCCTGTAGGTCTCCAGCATCACATCTTTGTAGAGATTCTTCTGGGAAGCATCCAGCAAATCCCACTCTTCCTTAGTGAAGTTGATATGCACATCATCATAGGTCACTGCCTTCAAAAATATACCACACATGTGTACAGTGTAAGCATGACAGTAGCAACATTGGAATGCATACTTCTTTGAAAGTATAGTTGTATGATTCTGGTGTTCCCCACTCTTATTCCATGACACAGACAGTCACTTTAGAATGAAATTTAAAAGAAGAGTCAATTCTTTTATGTCTGTACCCTTTGTATGGTATACCACTTTATAAGAGCCTTTATTCAGAGGGAGAGAAAAACAGAAAAGATCAACATTACATTGTATGCATGAGAAAACTGTATAAAAAATTATTGACTACAGAAAGAAAAAAAAGATGGACAAACTGGGTGTATTGAAGTATTGTGCCTTTAACCACAACACTCAGAAAACAGAGGTGGGAATATTTCTCTCTGTGTTGAATGCCAGTCAAGTCTAAGCAATCAGGTCCAGGAGAGGTTGAAATACACATTAAGACCCTGTTGCCATTGCAAACCGGAATGAAACAAACAATGGAATAGAAAGAACTGAAAGACTTTTATTGAACTTCCCACAAAGAATTGTTTTCACTCCAGTAAATGACTCAGAATACTCAGGCAGTACTAATGTTATGAATACATGTCATCTTGGCAATCAGAGTGATGCCCTCTGTCAATTTTTAAAATTCAAGAAATTATGAAGCTCAGCACAGCAGCATATACTTGACATAAAAATACCTACATTCTAGGACCATCATCCAATAACATAAAAACAAATAGAACCAGGAATGATGCCTCCCTTTAGTTACAGGAATTGAGAGCCACACAGTTACTCAGATAAGCAAACGAAACAATTAAAGCAGCAGGTTTCCAAACTCCTGAGGACTGAATAACATCTGTTTCTGCTATATTTTATGTGATTTAGAGATCGAGCCTATAATGATGTTAAAAGCATTTCGGTATAAGTAGGAAGCTGGCTGATTAATGTCAAGCACAACACAGTAGATTTAAATGTCAGGAAATTACTTGAGGGTATTGAGATTCATAGGATACAATGAGGAATTTCATCTAGAAGGGCTTCTTCTCCTACTAAAGATCCACAGAATATTGAAAGAAAACCACTATGGAGAGAAACTTGTTCAAATACATGATCTTTTCTGGGAGGTTGTTCATTCAGTCAAGTACATCGTGAACCCAGTTACTATTAGTTCATGGTCAACAATGGAAAAAATGCATTTTGTCATTTCAATGATTCACATTTAATGTTGCTTGAAGAAGGATGCTTCAAAGAAATACAACACCAGCTCAGAATTGAGAAATAAATGTATATTTATTTAGGGATGGACTCACAAATCAGAATCTTATGCTTGAACAGAGATCAGAATCTGAATCACACAGCTAGAAAAGAGGCCAAAGTCATGCTCCACATTGGCAAGTATAGTATAAGATGCCACACCCGAATGGGTGGGAAACCACTGGCTGTAATTCTTTCTACAGCATCTCCCCCTTTTGTGTAAATAAGAGAGTTCTCAGCCCAATTCAAAATTATATACAATAAGAACAATATATTCAATAATTATCCCATCCTAACTAGTATAATTCTTGTTTAATAAATAATTTGGACAAGTCATGAGAGGAAAATGACTACAACTATCTAGTCTTCAACCCCATTGGATCCAAGAAGGAAAATATTACTTGAGTAAGCAGAAAGTGCATTCAAGAAACTTTCAAAATGTGCAACAAATTACAGAGATAACTGGCTACTGGGCAATCATGCAAAGTCTCATTTGCAATATTGAAGGGACCAAATTTTTGCTAAGACCTAGAATAACTGACAGATCATTTTCAGAGGTAGGAAATTTTTCAAAACCATCTTGCCCTGTCTTGTCAAGATTTAACAGATCTGTTTATCTATATTCAGATACGATCTATCTTGTCAGTAGTTGAGGCATGAGCATGTTTTTGCCCAAAAGACAGTTTTGCCAAGAAAATAACAAGCTCCAAGTGGAGTGTTTTTGGTGCTCAACATTCCCTGGGGGAATAGATCAATGCTACCAGGAGCAATAGTGCCTCACTTCAACAGAACTCTAAGTTAGTTAAATGCCATATTCTACAGTTCTTTGAAGTGGTTGAAGATTACCTATCTATGCAGAATATAATCTCTACTTATCTAAAGAACCTGATTATTCTAACTATAAGTATGACAAACATAGGTGACTATTGATCTATAATTTTCAATACCTATATAACTTAAAAACTAAGATTTCATTTATTTTTTTAAATATTTATTTATTATGTATACAATATTCTGTCTGTGTGTAGGACTGCAGGCCAGAAGAGGGCACCAGACCTCATTACAGATGGTTGTGAGCCACCATGTGGTTGCTGGGAATTGAACTCAGGACGTTTGGAAGAGCAGGCAATGCTCTTAACCGCTGAGCCATCTCTCCAGCCTGAACTACAAGATTCTAATAAAAATCAAATTACAGGAAATCACTGGCCATCACACATCTTGTACACTCCAATTCTCCCCTTTACCAATAACAGAAAATGGGTTGGGTGGGAGGGCTGTTTCACCAAAATTTGCAATATTCACTTGAAGCCCTCTGATGTTTTCACTATACAGAAAATAGCTTTGATTGCTGAAAGCATCTCATTCTCTTATGATAAAGAAATTTATATCTGTTAGGATCACTTAGACACCATTTTGTTTGTTTGTTTTTTTGGTTTTTCGAGACAGAGTTTCTCAGAGGTCTGCCCATAGGCCCATGAGTTAGCAGGGACCATGTCGGACTTCACAACACAGGGAATATAGCAGAAGTTTCCCACCCAGATACTGGGAGGCTGCACCATAGTGTTTTCCCCACCTCACCATCTGCTCCTCCCTATCAGGAGACAAAATTCCCTCACTCACCATGCTGTGGTTCTCCATTTTGCCAAAGTTCTCAGGTCATTGTCTCCCTACAACAGCAACTGCACCCAAGAACAGGAATCCACTGGAGCCAGCTCCTCTTCAAAGCCAAGACTGAAGGCAGCTGCCCGGAAGAGACTTGCACTGCTTCTGACTGGCAGGTCACCCGGAGTGCATGATTGGCTAGTGAGTCCTGAGTGGCAAGAGCACCTCCCATAGGGCTACAGTGTGCTTAAAGGGACAAAATACTGGTTCCTGTCCAATCCATTCACCCAACAGAGAACATCTCCAGATCTGAGAATGTATGCATTTCAGTAGCACTTGCCCCTGGCTACAAAAGCAATCAATGTCATTTTCCTCCACTCCAAAGGAACTTTCCCTATTTCCTGCTGGATGCAACATAACTAGCTAGCATGTACAGTGTACTGTGCTATGTGGGCCGAGCAATTTCCTGTCCTACAGGGGTAAGGATACCTAGGATACTAACAGCTAAAAAAGATTTAAAGTTACAAAATGAAATATTTTTTCAGTGGCTTCATTCTGAGGTCAGATGAACTGAAGGTACTTTTTACATGGTTTACACAGGGATTTTACACAACAGGAAAGAGAAAAGCAGGAACCAGATCTCAATCAAGATGATTGGTCTTTCCCCCATCGGAAAGCTGGATGATTGCTCCATTGCATTATGGGTTTTATTCCTTAAATTCGAAGCAAACTCCAGGCAAATAAATAATAATAAAAAGAGTAGTGTTTGGGGAAATTTGAATAAGTAGAGAATAATGGAGCTAAAAAGAATGTCTTCATGAGCACTATTGTCAGCCAGCACATCTCCCTCCATGGTCAGGTAAATAAAATATACAACTGCAGTATTCAAGATTCTCTACATCAACAGGACAGGTAGTATGATTCTCACCATTATGTAAAAAGCGAGCTTATTAGAAAGTCTCACAAGCTCTGGTCCAGGTAACTTAAGAACAGCTACTTACCAATGGCAATTGAAGAATCCAATAGATTGCTTCTCAGCCTTTTCTCTAAGATCAATTAAAAAACCAGTAGTTGTTCAGCCCACAAGGCTTGACTTCTCAGCTCATTTTAAGTATTCACCAAAATTACAATGATGTAGGAGCTAATGCTAGTACAGGAATGAGCTTGGTAGCCAGAGCCAGAGCACAGAGGCAAAAAGAGACTTTTCTTCTTCAAAATACTTTATATGTGACTGCTGCTGCTAGATTGTAAGATGCTGATTGAATTTGAGTCGTAATCACTGTTTGATTAAGGTTTTTTTTTGGTGATTTCAAGACTGGATTTTTCTGTGTAATTGTGGAACTGATTCTGTATGCCAGACTGATCTCAAACTCAGAAAATCCCACTGCCTCCGCTCATGAATGATGGTGTTAAAAGTGTGCACAGACACCAAGCAGCATAAGATGGGTCCTATTATCTCAAATTATACAGATTAATGGAGGATTTTCCCATTTAAAACCTTTATGTAAAATGTCCCAGGCTTAATCAATTCTTTGTATATTGGATGATCCCAGAGGTAGTCAGTTTTACAACCAAAAATAGCCAGACATTTCAACCACCAAGACAGAAGAATAAGAAAAAATTCTTTGCCCACAGGAGGCAGAAAGAGCTTGAGAGTTGTTTTCAAAACAGTGTTTTTCCTCAACAAAGGAAGCAAGGAGATTTTACTTAGGGAGTCTGAATATGCTCATGCAATGTTCTCCCTTTCCTTAAGCGTGCTCAGTTAACAAATCCACTTATAACTATAGTCACAGTGTAATAGCCGAGACATTTAGGGATATTCTTACCTCAACATTATGTAGGAACAAATGTATATTAGACAAATGATGGAAAGAAATGTCTGTGGCATGTTCATATTGTACCATTAAGGTCTTGCATGAAAATCAAGAGGATGACACTGTGAAAAGTCGACTATCAATCTTGATGCTTATTCTAAAAGGTAACTTTACCAACACCATGATTTTCACAAACATAAAAGAAGGGAACAAAAAAACGAAAACTTCTAGGAAAAGTTACCTAACAGCCCTATATACAATGCTTCTGGAGGAACAGTTATGATGATCTCTATTAATCTCAGAGAAAGCTGTTTTGGCTCTGAGCAGTCTGACTAGGCAGAAGGCCACAGCTGCTACATAGTCTACAAACAAAAAAATTACACAACCCAGGAAAACAAGAAACCTGAATAACATACCCAGATACAGGAAGACAATTATCACATATACTCACTCATAGGTGGTTTTTAAACATAAAGCAAAGAAAGCCAGCCTACAAACCACAAACCCAGAGAACTTAGACAACAATATGGATGCTTAGAGTGCCTTACATAGATCTAATCTACATGGGGATTAGAAAGTAGAAAAAGACAAGATCTCCTGAGTAAATTAGGAGCAGTGGGACCTTAGGAGAGGACTGAAGGGGGAAGAGGGGAGACAGGAGGAGGAGCAGGGAAAAATGTAGAGCTCAATAAATATCAATAAAAAATATGCAAGCACATGACATTAATTCAATTCACTGAGAAAAACTGAACATTTGACAGTGGGTCACAGAAATTACTTGGTACAAGTGAGAAGTGTTAAGTCTGGACCTTAGCCTCCAGCCCCTCTGCTCTAAGAATTGCATTATCTTTGACTTTAAATCCTAGCATTTCAGGTCCTGACCTGTCCCTGGGAAGGGGTTAGGACCACTCCCACAGTGCATTTAGGTGGGGTCCTAGAGGAGAAACAAGTGGTTCTGTGTTTGCATGGGCTCCCCGTTTTCCTGTCTCCTCCACATGTGCTCAGCAACCAGAGAGCACTGTATTTACTAAACTAATGGGCATTTTGATTTGGTTTCATTTCACCTAATTGGACTTCTTTGTTCTGGCAGAGCTGCCCCTTCATGGGTTTTTTCTTAACAAGAAAGAAACACAGAGCTGTGCGGTGGTGGTGCACGCCTTTAATCCCAGCACTCGGGAGGTAGAGGCAGGTGGAACTCTGGGAGTTCGAGGCCAGCCGGGTCTACTAGAGCTAGTTCCAAAACGGGCACCAAAGCTACAGAGAAACCCTGTCTCGAAAAACCAAAAAAGAAAAAAGAAAGAAAGAAAGAAACACAGAACACATAGCAAACACTCTTAGGAGTTTATTAGAGGGGGTGTGCACAGGCCTAGGAAGTCAGTGTGCAGAGAGAGGGAGAAAGATGGCTCATCCAGCTTTTAAAAGCTGCCTAGAGCCGGGCAGTGGTGGCACACACCTTTCATCCCAGCACTCGGGAGGCATAGGCAGGTGGATCTCTGTGAGTTTGAGACCAGCCTGGTCTACAGAGCTAGTTCCAGGACAGGCTCCAAAGCCACAGAGAAATCCTGTCTCAAACACCCCCTGAAAAAAAACAAAACAAAAAAAAACAACAAAATAAAAACCAAATAATAAAGAAGCTGAGAAAGAAATCAGAGGATCATCACCATTTACAATAGCCACAAATAATTTAAAGCATCCCAACATAATTCCTCAGAGACCTTGAAAGCATACTACCCAAACTCAAATCAGAAAACAAAACAGTGTAAAATAAAACACCCAAGATAACCAAAATATCCTGTACAGTAATGGAACGTCTGAAAGTATCACCATTCCTATCATAAACCTGGATTATGGAGCTACAGTAATGAAAACAGATTGGTATTGGCATAGAAGTAAACAGGTTGACCAATGGAATCAAAACAAAGATTCAGATATGAATCCACAGACATATGAACACTTGATTTTTGACAAAGAAGCTAAAACTATACAATGGAAAAATGAAAGAATCTTGAACAAATGGTGCTGGAAGAACTGGATATCAAAATGAAAAAGAATGCAATTAGATTCAGATCTATCCCCATGCACAAACTCAAGTCCAAATGGATTAAATAACTCAATACAGATCTAGCCACACTGAACACAGTAGAGGAGAAAGTGGGAAGTTATCCCGGCCTGTGGGATACGAACGGGGGTCCCTGATAAACCTAGTGGAGAGGAATGAAAGGAGACAAAAGACACAAGAAATGACAGCAAGACAGGATTTTTGATCAAGCCATTCCGTTTATTCTTTCTCAGAAGCTCTTATATAGCAAACAGGCAAAGGGGGAAGGGAAGGGTGTCAGGAAACTCAGGTCTGCTGGAATTCATGTCTGGAGACGTCCTTAGCTGATAAGTATATACTGAGGGCCTGTGACTGTTGACTAACCAAGGAAAATGCTAATAGGTTCCAGAGCCTGGTGCCTGCAGGTCTCTGTTAGGAGATAAGACACCAGGTTGATTTCCTGGACCCTGCAGAGGGGATAGAGGTAAATATTTTTCTTAATTTGTGAGCTTAAGATGGCTGTGATGAAAATGCAGATCTCAAAATACAGGCCTTTGCTTCTGGCAGGAAGTAGCCTTCAGAGCATGGGCATAGGAAACTACTGCCTAAATATAGCATCAATAGCACAGACACTGATTGTACCAATAAATAAACGGGACCGTCTGAAACTGAGAAGATTCTGTAATGCAAAGGACACAGTCAATAAAATAAAAAGGCATCATAATGAATGGGTAAAGATCTTCCCAACCCCAGAGCAGACAAAAGACTGATATCCAAAATATATAAACTCTCAAGATATTAGACATCAAATTTCATATATTCCAAATAAAAGTAGGATACAAATCTAAATAGAGAAATTTCAACAGCAGAATCTCAAGAGTCTAAAAGACACCTAAGGAAATACTTCACATCCTTAGTAATCATGAAAATGTAAATCAAAATGACTCTGAGATAAACATCTTACAATAGTCAGAATGGCTAAGATTAAAACCACCAGTGATAATTTATGTTCCTACATGACTTTGAGGTAAGAATGCCCCCCTAAATATCTCTGTTTTTACAATGTGATCATGTTCAGAAGTGGATTTGTTAACTGAGCATGCTTAAAAAAGGGAGAAAATACACGAGCATGTTCAGACTCCCTAAGTAAAATCCCCATGAGGAAAAACACTTTTTTGAAAATAACTCCCATGCACTTTGTGCCTCCTGCAGGCAAGTATTTTTTCTCATTTCTTCTCTCTTGGCTGTTGAGATCATGATTTTGGGTAGTAAAACTGACTACATCTGGGATTACCTAAAAATTGATTATGCCTGAGAGAGATTTTACTTAAAGGTTTTTAAATGGGAAAAACCTCCATTAATCTGTATAATTTGAGATGATAGGACCACCTTTAGCTGCTTGGTGGCAGTGCACACTTTTAACACCATGACAATCATCTTCTTTTGTGACCTTAAAATACTCTTCAGCTGTTAATATTTTTCCCTCTGGGACAGGAAATCACTCCACCCACCTAGATAAGCACAGTGCACAGTGCAAGCCAGCTAGCCACCTCGTGTCCTGGAGAAAAAGGGAAAGCTCCTATGGATTGCAAGTTTGTGACGTTGTCTGCTTTTGTAGCCAAGGGCTAGTGCTATTGAAATGCTTACCTTGGCCTATCTAGAAAAGATCTTTGAATGGGGTGAGAGGAAAGGTCAGGAACCACTGTGCTGTGCCTTTAAGCACACTATAGACCTGTGGACAGTGTTCTTGTCACTCAGACTGCCCTAGCCAATCAGGCCATCCAGGTGACCTGCCAGTCAGAAACAGTGCAGGGCTCTTCCGGGAAGCCAAGTTCCGACTCGGCTTCCCAGAGGAGCTGTTTTCAGTGGTTTCGTGTGCTGCAGTGAAGTTGCTGCTAGAAATTGATGAGCTGAGAGCTTTGGCAAGCTGAGAAACCACAACATGGTGAGCGGGGCAATGCTGTCTCCAGATGGGGAGGAGAAGAGGGTGAGGTGCAGGAGACAGCATGGTGCGTCCTCCTGGGATCGGTGTTGGAACCTGCCGCCATATTCCCTGTGCTGTGGAGTCCCATGCCGGTTCTTTGTTAATTCTTAGACCGAGGGACAGAACTCTGAATAACTTTGCTCCTTGGGCTTAATTTGTTTAGAGAATTGGGAGCAGGGTGCTGTGTGTACAAATGTTTTTCTTGTCAACTTCAATATGCCATACTCAGAGAGGTCTAGTTTCTTCAGTATCTTCTCAAAATTCAGCACTTTGCCTTTAACCTTTACATACAATCTCCATTTATATTTAACTATGTGGACGGTATCAAGGCATCTCACCTGTTGGGTAGCACTGCACTTCTGAGCTGCCACGCAGAAGAGTAGACTTGCTGATACAAATGATTTGCCAATGCCTTGGAAATAGTTCAGTCTCACAAAGTAGAATTTAGCTGAGGGAGGACTGCCTCTAAATCACCCAAAAGATAAATGTGTTTTAATCAGGGCTGTTAGAGATTAGGATGCTAGGGTACACATTGTTCAACTGGGTTGTCCAGATATTTGGCTCCAAATGATGACAAAGAAGCCAGACACCAGGCACATCCCCATATGAAAAAAAAAAACCTCTAACAACCTTTTCAAGGAGGCATTACAGGTTCCTAACCTACTTTACGGCCTGATGTCGCTTAACCTTCCAGTTTTCTATTTGAGAAAAACACAGTTTTTCCATATGGGCAATATGACACCAGGTGACATATACCGATTATCTAGTCAGAAAGTTTTATCATAATTTAGTGTATTGGTTGTATCTCCACTAACAAAATATTTAACCCCTAAAGCAGCAGTCATTTATAGCAATTGTGGTACCGACATCAAAGGGGAAAACTGGTTTAAAAAATGGTGCAAAAGCCATTCTGGACTATAGAACAACATATCACAGAAAGAGAATGAATACAAGTTTTGTGATTTTATATATATGTACTCCAAGAAGTTTATCAGTACACAAATTATTTTTATTGCTGTATTAGCAATGAATTTTGGGAGGGTATATTCTCAAGGGCCATATAAAAATAGATTCAGGGAATATATTAAATTGAATTTCTAGATTAATTGTTTCATTTAAAGAATTATCTACAACAAATTTCATGTTTATGTATGAAAAGTTATCTAACCTTATATGAAAATATCATGCAGTATTTTTCTACACTATACTAAATGTATTTCCCAAGAGGGAAAAATTAAAATATCTAAAATATATTAGATTAAGATTACAAGACCATTATAGTTCTTATAAACATGCATCTGTTTACAGAGTTAACTGTATACAAAGTGTATTTTTCATTAGAGATCATAAAGAAATGAGTTGGTGACAACCATGCTTTACAACACATTATCAACTCACTTTTTTAACCACAAGTGTGTCCTTGGTCTGTGAGTACAAGAAACAGGTTCATTCCCTCCTCATCAAATCTTCCACAGATTTACATAGAAGGTGAAAGTGCAGAAATGTGAAATATGTTACATGTATTTTTTTTCTTTCTTTCAAACCACATCCCAAGCATGGCATAGGAGCCTGAAATTACAAAATACTTAACTGGGCTTTAGTTATCTGTACAGACTGCATGAATATGAATTAAGTTCCCAAATTAGCACATCAAATAACAAAAACAGCCATAAAGCAGGCAGAAAAATTAAACATTTTATATATGAGTTTTAAATCATTTAGTTTCTATAGAACAATTTTATTCACAATATAATATGACAGAAATCACCACAGGATTGATATACTGATTGCAATAGTATTGTATGCAGCAGCAGCTTTGAATTTTTATAACAATCTTTTGTTTATAAAAATTGGGCCTCTCCAGTCATGCTTACCACATTTTTAGGTTTGCAATGTAAGGTAACAGGGAATACCACATAGTTCAAAGAGAAAATGTCCCATCATTTTGAATGTAGATTATCTCTATGAAAAATGAAATATACTACTAAACCCTGAAACATGCATGTCTAGATTTTGTTTTGTCCAATTTCAGGTCATTTGCAATCACAGTCTGTTTATATAATAGCAAGAGGATCTGTCACAGTTGTGGTTGAATGAGCTGAGGTTGCAATGGTGGTGGCAACTGAAGTGGTACCATTGACTCCACCAATTGTCCTGGATTTGTTTTTTTTTGTTTGTTTGTTTGTTTTTGGTTTTTTTTCTTTTTTTTCGAGACAGGGTTTCTCTATGGCTTTTGGAGCCTGTCCTGGAACTAGCTCTGTAGACCAGGCTGGTCTTGAACTCACAGAGATCTGCCTGCCTCTGCCTCCCGAGTGCTGGGATTAAAGGCGTGTGCCACCATCACCCGTCTGTCCTGGATTTGTGAGTGGGGCAGGAGCCACAGTGTTCATAGTTTCTACAATTTCTCCATTGTAAAAAAAAAACTGACACTGTTGAATAAATGTTTCAAGGACAGATTGATGGATTATAGTGGTAGACAGAAACTCCCGATTTTCAAAATCAGGTCTCATCAAAGTTGGCCAAAAGCAGACGGACATGTTGTCTGCTGTCATTAGGTTGATTTTATTTTGCTGAGTAGCTCTGTCCAAATGTGTTTAACCTTTTCAATTTTGTGGAGAAGAGTTTTTTTTTGTAGTATGTCTTTATTTCTTCCTTGACCCAGGGGTAGTTTAATAGAGCACTGTTCAATTTCCACTATTCAATTTTGTGATTAGTGTTGTTGTTAAATTGTAACATTAAAACATAGTCATCTGATAAAACATGGGGGCTTATTCCAATTTTGTGTGTGTGTGTGTCAAGGGTTGCCTTCTTATCATGTTTTTGGTCCATTTTAGAGAAGATACTATGAGTTGCTGAGAATAAGTTATATTTTCTGTTTGGGTGGAATATTCTGTAGATGTCTGTTTAGTCAATTTAAGTCAAGAAATCTGTTAGTTGTCTCATTTTTTTCTCATGTTTCTGTCTAATTGACCTGTCCATTGGGGAGAGTAGGGTGTTGAAGTCTCCTACAAGTAATATGTGGGATTTGATGTGCATTTTAAGCTTTAGGAATGTTTCTTTTTACATGTGTGGGTGTTCTTATATTTGGGGCATAGATGTTCAGGATTGAGACTTCGTCTTAATGGATTGTTCCTGTTATGAATATGAAGTGTCCATCTTTCTGATTGACTTTACTTTGCAGTCTGTTTTGTTCACTATTACAATACCTATACTTCTGTGTTGATTACTTAGGTCCATATGATTTGAAAAACTTTTCCCAACACTTTACTCTTAGGCAATATTTGTCTTTGAGGGTTAGGTTTGTTTTCTTTTTTTCTTCTCTTTTTTATTTATTAAAGATTTCTGACTCTTCCCCACCGCCGCCTCCCTTTCCCTCCCACTCCCCCAATTAAATCCCCTCCCTAATCAGCCCAAGGAGCAATCAGGTTTCCCTGCCCTGTGGGAAGTCCAAGGACGACCCACCTCTATCCAGGTCTAATAAGGTGAGCATCCAAACTGCCTTAGGCTCCCACAAAGCCAATAGGTGCAGTAGGATCAAAAACCCATTGCCATTGTTCTTGAGGTCTCAGTAGTCCTCATTGTCTGCTATGTTCAGCGAGACTAGTTTTAACCCAGGCTTTTTTCAGACCAAGGCCAGCTGGCCTTGGTGAGTTCCCAATAGAACATCCCCATTGTCTCAGTGTGTGGGTGCACCCCTCGCGGTCCTGAGTTCCTAGCTCGTGCTCTCTCTCCTTCTGGTCCTGATTTGGACCTTGAGATTTCAGTCTGGTGCTCCAATGTGGGTCTCTGTCACTGTCTCCTTTCATCGTCTGATGAAGGTTAATATTCAAGAGGATGCCTATATGTTTTTCTTTGGGTTCTCCTTCTTATTTAGCTTCTCTAAAAACCCAAATTATAGGCTCAGTGTCCTTTATTTATGGCTAGAAACAAAATATGAATGAGTACATCCCATGTTCCTCTTTTTGGGTCTGGCTTACCTCACTCAAAATAGTGTTTTCAATTTCCATCCATTTGCCTGCAAACTTCAAAAAGTCCTTGTTTTTTACTGCTGAGTAGTACTCTAATATTTATATATTCCATACTTTCTTCATCCATTCTTCAATTGAAGGGCATCTAGGTTGTTTCCAGGTTCTGGCTATTACAAAGAGTGCAGCTATGAACATAGTAGAGCATATATTTTTGTTGTATGATACGGCCTCTTTTGGGTATATTCCCAAGAGTGGTATTGCTGGGTCCATGGGTAGGTTGATCCCGAATTTCCTGAGAAACCTCCACACTGCTTTCCAAAGTGGTTGCACAAGTTGGCATTCCCACCAGCAATGGATGAGTGTACCCCTTTCTCCACAACCTCTCCAGCAAAGGGTAACAATGGTGTTTTTGATTTTCGCCATTCTGACAGGTGTAAGATGGTATCTTAAAGTTGTCTTGATTTGCATTTCCCTGATCGCTAAGGAAGTTGAGCATGACTTTAGGTGTCTTTTGGCCATTTGAACTTCTTCTGTTGAAAGATCTCTGTTCAGCTCAATGCCCATTTTATAATTGGGTTGATAAGCCTTTGACGGTCTAGTTTCTTGAGTTCTTTATATATTTTGGAGATCAGACCTTTGTCAGTTGTGGGGTTGGTGAAGATCTTCTCCCAGTCAGTGGGTTGCCTTTCTGTCTTAGCAACAGTGTCCTTTGCTTTACAGAAGCTTCTCAGTCTCAGTAGGTCCCATTTATTCAATGAGGCCCTTACTGTCTGTGCTGCTGGGTTATACGTAGGAAGTGGTCTCCTGTGCCCACGTGTTGTAGAGAATTTCCCACTTTCTCTTCTATCAGGTTCAATGTGTTCGGACTGATATTGAGGTCTTTAATCCACTTGGACTTGAGTTTTGTGCACGGTGATAGATATGGGTCTATTTTCATTCTTCTACAGATTGACATCCAGTTTTGCCAGCACAATTTGTTGAAGATGCTCTCTTTTTTCCATTGTATACTTTTAGCTCCTTTATCGAAAATCAGGTTCTCGTAGGTTTGTGGGTTAAAGTCAGGGTCTTCTATTAGATTCCATTGGTCAACTTCTCTGTTTTTATGCCAATACCAAGCTGTTTTCAATACTGTAGTTCTGTAATAGAGTTTGAAGTCAGGGATGGTAATGCCTCCAGAAGTTCCTTTATTGTATAAGATTGTTTTGGCTATCCTGGGTTTTTTGTTTTTCCATATAAAGTTGATTATTGTCTTCTCCAGATCTGTGAAGAATTTTGATGGGATTTTTATGGGGATTGCATTGAATCTATAGATTGCTTTTGGTAGAATTGCCATTTTTACTATGTTGATCCTCCCAATCCAAGAGCAAGGGAGATCGTTCCATTTTCTGGTGTCCTCTTCTATTTCTTTCTTCAAAGACTTAAAGTTCTTGTCAAATAGATCTTTCACTTCCTTGGTCAGGGTTACCCCAAGATATTTTATGATCTTTGTGGCTACCGTGAAAGATGATGCTTCTCTGATTTCCCTCTCTGTTTCTTTATCCTTAGTGTATAGGAAGGCAACTGATTTTTTGGAGTTGATCTTGTATCCTGCCACATTACTAAAGGTGTTTTTCAGCTGTAGGAGTTCTTTGGTAGAGTTTTTGGGGTCGCTTATATATATTATCATATCATCTGCAAATAACGAAAGGTTAACTTCTTCCTTTCCAATATGAATCCCCTTGATCCCCTTATGTTGTCTTATTGCTATTGCTAGAATTTCAAGCACTATATTGAAGAGGTATGGAGAGAGTGGAGATTGTTGTCTTGTTCCTGATTTTAGTGGGATGGCTTTGACTTTCTCTCCATTTAATTTGATGTTAGCTGTCGGCTTGCTGTAAATAGCTTTTATTATATTTAGGTATGACCTTTGTATCCCTAGTCTCTCCAAGACCTTTATCATAAAGGGGTGTTGAATTTTGTTGAATGCTTTTTCAGCATCTAATGAAATGATCATATGTTTTTTTTTCTTTCCGTTTATTTATATGGTGGATTACATTGATAGATTTGCGTATGTTGTACCAGCCCTGCATCTCTGGGATGAAGCCTACTTAATCATAATGTATAATTTTTTTAATGTGTTCTTGAATTTGGTTTGCCAGTATTTTATTGAGAATTTTTGCGTCAATATTCATGAGTGAGATAGGCCTGTAATTCTCTTTCTTGGTTGGGTCTTTTTGTGGTTTTGGTATCAGGGTAACTGTAGCTTCATAAGGAATTTAGCAATGACTTTTCTGTTTTTATATTGTGAAATTCATTAAGGAGTATAGGTATTAGCTCTTCTTGGAAGTTCTGGTAGAATTCTGCATTGAAACCATCAAGTCCTGGGCTTTTTTTGGAGGGGAGATTTTTGATAACAGCTTCTAGTTCTTCGCGACTAACTGGTTTATTTAGATCATTCACCTGGTCTTGGTTTAGCTTGGGTATATGGTACTTATCTAAAAAAATGTCCATTTCTTTTTTATTTTCCAGTTTTGTAGCATACAGGCTTTTGTAGTAAGATCTAATTATTCTCTGAATTCCCTCTGTGTCTGTGGTTATGTCCCCCTTTTCATTTCTGATCTTATTTATTTGCGTGTTCTCTCTTTGTTGTTTAATTAGTTTGGATAGGGTTTTGTCGATCTTGTTGATTTTCTCCAAGAACCAACTTTTTGTTTCATTGATTTTTTTGGACTGTTTTCTGTGTTTCTATTTTGTTGATTTCTGCCCTCAGTTTGATTATTTCCAGTCTTCTACTCCTCCTGGGCACGTCTGCTTTTTTTTCTAAAGCTTTGATATGTGCTGTTAAGTCCCCGATGTATGCTTTCTCCGTTTTCTTTAAGTGTGCATTTAGTGCTATGAACTTTCCTCTTAGCACTGCTTTCATCGTGTCCCATAGGATTGAGTATGTTTTCTCTTTATTTTCATTAAATTCAAGGAAGACTTTAATTTCTTTCTTAATTTCTTCCTTGACTCAGTTGTGGTTCAGTAGTTGACTGTTCAGTTTCCATGAGTTTGTGAGCTTTCTGGGGGTAGCATTGTTGTTTCCTTCTAACTTTAATCTGGGTGATCTGATAAGACACAGTTGGACACTGATATTCTTTTGTATCTGTGGAGGTTTCCTTTGTTTCCGAGTATATGGTCAATTTTCGAGAAGGTTGCATGAGCTGCAGAGAAGAATGTGTATTCTTTCCTATTTGGGTGGAGTGATCTATAGATGTCTGTTAAGTCCAATTGCTTCATTACCTCCAATAATTCTCTTAATTCTCCATTAGGTTTCTGTCTGATTGACCTGTCCATTGGAGAGAGAGCTGTATTGAAGTCTCCTACTACTAGTTTGTGTTGTTTAATATCTACCTTCATTTCTAGTAATATTTCTTTTACATAAGTGGGTGCTTTTTTATTAGGGGCATAGATATTCAGGATTGATACATCATCCTGATGACTTGTTCATGTTATAAGTATAAAGTGTCCATCTCGATCTCTTCTGATTGATTTTAGTTTGAAGTCACTTTTGTTAGAAATTAATATGGCCACACCTGTTTTTTTCTTAGGACCATTTGCTTGAAAGACCTTTTCCCAACCCTTTACTCTGAGTAGATGCCTGTCTTTGTGGCTGAGATGTGTTTCTTGCAAACAGCAGAATGTTGGATCCTGTTTTTGTATCCAATCTCTTAGCCTGTGCCTTTTTATAGGTGAATTGAGACCATTAATATTAAGTGATATTAATGACCAGTGGTTGTTTACTCCAGTTATTCTTATTGTTTTTGGTAGTAGAGTTTGGGTGTCTCCCTTCTTTGAGTTGTGCTGATGAAGGGTCTCTAGATGCCTGAGTTCTTGTAGACAGTGTTGGACATGTTGGATACCTTGGGTTGTGATTTTTCTTCTATTACCTTCTGTAGGGCTGGATTTGTGGCTACGTATTGCTTAAATTTGTTCTTAACCTGGAATGTCTTGTTTTCTCCATTGATAGTGAACGATAGCTTGGCTGGGTGTAGTAGTTTGGGTTTGCATTCATGTTCTCTTAGCTTCCGCAGTACCTCTATCCAGGACCTCCTGGCTTTCATGGTTTCCATAGAGAAGTCAGGTTTAAGTCTGATCAGTTTAACTTTATAAATTACTTGGCCTTTTTCCTTTGCACCTCTTAATATTCTTTGTTTAACCTGTATATTCTGTGTTTTGATTATTATATGGCGAGGGGATGTTTTTCTTTGATCCAATCTGTTTGGTGTTCTGTATGCTTCTTGAATATTCAAAGGAATATATTTCTTTATGTTGGGGAAGTTTTCTGCCATAATTTTGTTAAAAATATTTTCTGGGCCTTTGAGCTGTGACTCTTGTTTTTCTTCTATTCCTATTATTCTTATGTTTGGTCTTTTTATTGTGTCCCATATTTCCTGCATGTTTTGTGGTGAGAATTTTTTTGGCTTTGCTGTTCTCTTTGATCAGTGTGTTATTTTCTCTATGGTGTCCTCAGAATCTGAGATTCTTCTATTTCTTGTATTCTATTGTTTATGGTTGTTTCTGTAGGATCTGCTCATTGACCAGGATTTTCCATATCCAGCTGGTGCTCAGCTTGTGTTTTCTTCCTTGCTTCCATTTCAGTTTTCAATTCTTGAACTGTTTCCATTACCTGTTTGATCGTTTTTTTTTTTTTTTTTTTTTTTGGTTTCCCAGGGTCTCATGTACGTATTTACTCATTTCCTCAAACTTTTTACTCATTTCTTCAAACTTTTTGTCGTACTTCTCATCTATTTCTATAAGGGTGTTTTTTACATGTTGTTTAAGGGACTCTATTGCTTTCATAAAGTCAATTTTTTTCCAATTCTTCTGTGTTAGGGTGTTCTAGTCCTTTTGTTGTAAGATCATTGGGTTCTGGTGTTTTCATGTTGTTTTTCAGATTACTGGGTGATATTCTGCCTTGGCGCCTGCCCATCTCCTCCCTGTCAATGCTACCTAATCGGTTTTTTAAAATCAGATCAGGTTTCTCTGCTGGCCAGAAGCTCCTCTTACAGATTGCCCTCGCTCTGTTTCCTGGATCCTGCCGGGGGCCAAGATCCCTGTCACGCCTTAGAAGGGTCTTCAGGAACAGGACCCAGCTCCCTATTTGCCAGGGACCTCGCCAACCAAAGGCCTAGCTCTTTGATTTAATTGTGGTGGGGCAATCTGCTCTTGGTGTTGCGCACTGGTCCCTGCTGCCTGCATCCTCTGAAGCTGCGCCAGTCCCGTGCGCCAGTCCCGCACCAGGTCCTGGTTGCAGCCTGTGGCCTATGTCTCCCACCTGCATCAGTCGTCCGCTCTGCTGGTTGTCCGCTCTGCCGACGCCTGCATCTGTCATCCGCTCTGCCTGCGCCTCGTCGGTCATCCTCTCTCTAGGTTTGTTTTCTTTATAAAGCAAAGGGATGGATCCTGCTTTTGGATCCATTCTCTAAGCTTGTGCTTTTTTTAAAAAAAAATTATTTATTTATTATGTATACGATATTCTGTCTGTGTGTATGCCTGCAGGCCAGAAAAAGGCACCAGACCTCATTATAGATGGTTGTGAGCCACCATGTGGTTGCTGGGAATTGAACTCAGGACCTTTGGAAGAGCAGGCAATGCTCTTATCCTCTGAGCCATCTCTCCAGCCCAGCTTGTGCCTTTCTATAGGCAAATTGGGCCTATTGATAGTAAGAGATGTAAATGACCAGTCTTTGCTAGTTCCTGTTATGTTTCAGTAATAGTGTTGGTGTGTTTCCCTTCTTTGGTGTTTGCAGATGTAAGGTTATCTGTTGCCTGTGTTTAGTTAGCTTCCTTGGGTTGGAGTTCTCTCTCTAGTACTTCTGTATAACGGGATTTGTGTGGATAAGTATTGTTTAAATCTGGTTTTGTCATGGAATACCTTGTTTTCTCCATTTATGGTGGTTGAAAGCTTTGCTGGGTATAGTTGTCTGGTTGGAAGCTTTGGTGTCCATGGTATCTTAGTGTCTTTAGCACATCTGTCCAGGACCTTCATGCTTTCAAAGTTTCCATGAAGAATTTGGGTGTTATTCTGATAAGTCTGCTTTATATTGTACTTGACCATTATCCTTTGCAGCTCTTAATAGTCTTTCTTCATTTTCTATGTTTTGCATTTTGATCATTATATGTTGGGGGTACTTTTTTTGTCCAGTCTCTCTGGTATTCCCTAAAATTCTTATACCATCATAGGTATATCCTTTTTGGGTTGGAAACATTTCATTCTATGATGTTTTTTATTGTTAAATATATTTTCTGTGCTTTGGAGTTAGTGTTCTTCTCTTTCTTCTATTCCTACTATACTTAGGTTTGGATTTTTCATGGTGTCCCAGATTTCCATAATGTTTTGTCTAAGGAATTTTTGAATTTATTGTTTTCTTTGACCAGTGATTCGATTTCTTCTATAGAATCTTCAGCACCTGAGATCCTCTCTTCTCTCTCTGTATTCTTTTGGTTACACTTCTCGTTGTGTATCCCATTTGTTTACCCAGATTTTTCATATCCAGCATTCCCTTTGTCTATGGTTTCTTTATTGCTTCTATTTCAGTCTTCAAGTCTTGATTTGCTTGTTTCAATCAAATATTGTTTTTTCTTGGTTTCTTGGGTTTCTTTGAGAAATTTATTGATGTCTTCCATTCTTTTGCTTATGCTTTCCTCAATTTCTTTAAAGGAATTTTCATTTCCCTCATCATCCTCACAAAGTTACATTGGAAATCATTTTCTTTTTGCATCTTCTGAGTTAGGATGATCAAATCTTCCTGTTGCACGACCACTGAGTTCTGGCGTTACCATGTTGCTTTCTATGTTGTTGGATGAATTCTTGCATTGGTGACTACCCATCTCATCCTTCAGTTGGTGCCAGCAGTGTCTTTGCTTCTTGGCCCAATCCTTAAAGTAACTGTTTTTTTGTTTTTGTTGGTTTTTTTTTTTTTTGAGACAGGGTTTCTCCATAGCTTTTGGTTCCTGTCCTGGAACTATGGAACTAGCTTTTGTAAACCAGGCTGGCCGTGAACTCACAGAGGTCCGCCTGCCTCTGCCTCCTGAGTGCTGGGATTAAAGGTGTGTGCCACCACCGCCTGGCTTGTTTATGAGACCTGTTCTTGGCCTACTCTGTGTTTCAGAAAGCCACAACTCTGAGGTGTGTCTTTGCCCTCTGTCTTGGCCTGCTCTTTGGTCTGCTCTCCTGGGTCACTCTCTTGGTCCAGTCTGTATTTAATTTAATGAACAATTTCCCAGAAAAGATCATGTTTCTCTCCTTGCTGGCCTTTCAATTTCCTATGAACCTTTAGTATTAAAGGCCTTTCTACATGAAATTCCTCATTGTATGTGAGAGTCTCAATAACCTTAACTAATTTTCTGACTTTTATGTCTACTGTGTTGTGGTTGAATTAATCAGTCAACTTCCCACTCATACTGAAATGCTTTATCAACATTATAGGCTTGATCTGTAAATCATAAAAATAGAAGAACAGTTGCTGTTTAGTGCTAAGGAGTTCAGTAGCCTGAAGTTTTAATTGTTTTGTTTGCTG
>CADCXT010006811.1:0-39815 GCA_902806775.1 Microtus agrestis | reverse complement strand
TAAGGAGCTTCTTCCAGCTCAGTTGCCCTTTTGCTTTGGCCCCCTCACCCTGAAGGTAGGAGAGAGGCAGAAGGGGGAAGGGTTCTGGATGCAAGCTGGGTGGGATAGGAAGATAGAGGCAGTATGCTGGGAGTATAGGCCCAGCAGTAATCCCAGGAAGTATAGGGAGGATGAGGAACGTCTGAGTTCCGTGTCCTGGACTGCTGCTGCTGGCCTGAAACTCACCCCAATGATGGCTCTCCTGGTGCAGAAAACAGATCTCCATGCTGGTTGTGCAGCTCGGAAACAAAGTGCCTACCTTTTTTGCTTCAGGCAGGCTATTGAAACAAAGGAGTTCCAGCCCACTTCGTTGCCCCTTTCCACTGATTTTTAAAGCAAAAGAGACTATGCTCCAGTTGGCTGATATCTCAATGTCTATTGGCTGAAGGGGCGGAAGGAGCTCCCGCAGCTAAAAATGGCAAAAAGCATTCACAGTCTTAGCCAAAAAACAATATAAACATTCTCTAGGTCACATATTAAAAGTTGTCTTGTCTGAAACTTCTTGAACCAGTATCCCACCATTCAAATCACCCTCAGTACCACTGTCTTCCTTGCTTTTACTAGTGTGGCATATTAAGCAGAATTTGAAATTTTACATGGCTTTCTTAATCAAAATTCCTCAAAATCACATTCCTCCAAACAAAATTATTATTTATCAGACTTTGCAGAAAAATACCCTAGTCCCTGACAGTAAATTTTTAGTTTAGTTTTTGCTGCTATGAAGAGACATCATAAACATTTCAACTTTTATAAAGAAAAACATTTATTTGGGACTGGATTACAGTTTCAGGGGTTTAATCCATTATCATCATGGCAAGAATAATGGTAGAATGTATAACCATGGTGCTGGAGAAGTTGATAAACTGTGAGTTTTATGTCTTGTTTTGCAGGATGATGTGGGATTCTGCTCTGTATGTTGTGAATATGCTTTTTTTAACATTGGTCAATAAAGAAGCTGCTTTGGCCTATATCAGGGAAGAATATAGCCAGCCTGGAAGAAAGAGTGTGAGCAGGTGGAGTCAAGGAAATGCCATGTAACTGCCAAAGGAGAAAGATGCTGGAAACTTACTTGGAGGCCACAATCTTGTGGTGATACACAGATTATTGGAAGTGTATTAATTTAAGATGCAAGAGCTATCTAGGTATAGGCCTACAATATTGGCCAAACAGTGTTATAATTAATATAGTTTTTATGCAATTCATTGTGTCTGGTCTGGGAAGACAGAAAAAGAAGGGACAGTCTCTGATTCCAAAATGGTGTTCAATGTTGTGCAATGCACATCCACATCAAAGCAAAGAAAGCTTAAAATAAAAGAGGGCTTCTAGATCCACAAAAATGGAAGCCAAGTGCAGCTTCTTGGTAGCCGCATTTTTTTCAGATAGGCTCTGTTTGCTGGTGGTTAGCAGAGCCATGCCTCCTTTAAGAAGGCTTACTGACTCAACATTAGCAGAAAAACTATGTGACTTCTTTGAGAGACAGCATCCTGAGTCATGTTAGTAGTACTAATAGCTCTTGCTCTTTCAAGAGGCTGAGCACTTGAATGGAGTTTGTGGGCAGCATGCTGCAAGGTAATTGGTGGTGACATGGGTCAACTGTTTCTGAGAGTTGTAGTAATAATCATGGTTTCCAGAGCTGACAGCAAATGCATTGCTGCAATTTTGGAAAGCCAAGCAGGGTGGAACCAACAGCCAAAGCAGCCACTGTGTTCCTAGCCATGTCAGCTTAACAGCTTATAACAGTGATCAAAAAAGATTAAATATATGCACCAAAGACAGGTTCAGACAGAAATAAACCTCTAAACATATCACAGTGTGTTTAAAAATGTATGTAGGCTTTAAATTGGGTATTGGCAGTTGTGGAGAGAAATAATTTTTAAAAATAAAAAAGTCTTTAAAGAGACAATAAAAACAATATAAAAGTGTTTAGGGAGACATAAATTAAATTAGCAAATATAATAAAATTTTACAAAGATAAGGTAATAAAATATATGCCTATTAAGGCACATAAAGTTGGAAAATACACAGTCTGGTCTATGTGTACTATTGGGATTTACTTGAATTATTTTTTTGAATGCAGAGAGACATTTGATTCTGGGGGCTGCTAAACTAGACCATCAAGTTTATTTTGAAAATATCTTGACTTTAAAATTTGAGTCTAAGGATATAGTACTTTGGAAAAGAGCTTCTGCTTTTGTTTCCACACTGGATGAGAACCCGTGGATTCCTTTCTAACTAATGTGATTTGATGAAACAAGATCTCCTAAAAGTCTCCATGAACCTTACAAATACTTTGCCCAACAGATAGCAGGAAACATTTTGGAGGAAACAATGCCAAAATTCACAAAATGTTTGCTTATAAATTCTTATTTTCACTTTAAAAGACTTTATTATAAGTTATTTGAGGTCACAGTCAATTTGTAAATAAAATAAGAGAAATGTGATATAGATATGAATACTTTGCATTGGTATGGATACTGGTATATTGATACAAATTTAAGTTCAATTTCAATATATGTGTATTCCTATAATTGTTTAAGGCATTATTTTTATACAGCTCATTTAGAAATGTAATGTATACTTAAAATTACAGATTAATTGTCATTTATAATAGTAGAAATTATAGTCATGTTGTTAGGTTTTCTAGATATATACACATATATTTCAGTTGTATAGTAATCTCCAACAGTTCACAGACCTACAGAATATGGCTTTTAAAGATTTTAAGAACTTAGACTTTTCTGAACAGTGAGACATGTCTGTTTCTGGCAGCATTAATTACTTCAGAGAGGATGATAGGCATCAAAGCAACCTGTTTTAGCATTTGCCTTCAATTTGGCAAGGCTAGTAATTTTTCATTCCTAATATATACATGTATTTTAATTTATTATTGAAAATTTTATACATTATTATGGTATATAGTGATCATATCCACATCTTCTCCCTCCTTTCAAATCATAATTCGCCTCATGACATGCCCACCTCTGAATTTCCTGCTCTATGGTTTAATTTGTGTCCAAACTACTTCTTCAGAAAATATTTCCTCAAGGAATCCATGGTGGTTTTAAAGAATTGGTAGTTCTATATCAGCTTTCCTCTCAACTATAAGTGTTGAAAATATGTAGTACCATGCTTAACTTGGGATCTTATTCATTAATACTTTCAAAACCAATGAAATAAAAAAAATGTCTAAAACAAAACATAGGATATTGTTATAAGCATTCACTGTTTTCAGGTACCCAGCAGCAAACCATGAATTTTGAGACTTTATGGATTTTGCTTAAAAAAATTTAAAGTTCAACAAATTTGTATACAGAAACATATTATTCCAGAATCATTTGATGAGAAGGTTGTTTCTTGATATCATACATATTATCATACAATTGCTTTTCTGTGTGTACATTTCAATATTAATAATTTAGGAATCAAGTAATAACACATTATTTAAAATACATGCTGCTTCTATTGAGGATGGGAGTTTAGTCCTCAGCACCCTTGTAGGTATTTCACAATCATCTGTAACTCTATCTCCAGGGAAATCTAGTGCCCTCTTCTATTCATTTCCTGTATTTTCACTCTTGTTTATATAGTCTCACACAGATATACAAAAATATGCATAATGAATAATAAAAAAAAATAAATCCTGGCTCAGTGATTGAGAGAAATTTTTGCCCATGAAGAGAACCAGGTTTGGTGCCCAGAAACCATGTGGGAGAATTACAAACATTCATGACTTCAGTTCTTGGGGACATAACACTGTCTTCTGATTTTCATGGGTACTAGTCACATATGTGGTACACATAAAAACATGAACATAAAACAGACATGCACATAAAATAATAAGAAATTTTCAGTTCTTTTCAATTTTCCTCTTATTAAAAATAAATTATTTCCTTATAAAATGTATCCTGATTTCAATTTACCCTCCATGCATTCCAGTGTCTCCCTACCTCCCTTCCCATCTGGATTGACCCCCTTTCTGTCTGTCATTAGAAAAGAACAGGGTTCTAAAATATAACAAAAATTAAATTAATACTTTGACTATTTAGAAAACATTTTTATTATCTTTATCAAGTGTTATCATGCAGAATATTTCCCTTTGACATATTTTTTGAAATAAGTAGTCCTCCATTTTTTCCACAGATTTTTGTCTCTAGTATGAAGTAAATAATATGAAATTGTGTTGATTTTATTGTTTGAAGATCAGCATTGTTAGCCATTTCTGTAAACATGTTAAACAGAATCTCACTGTATATTGATCCTTCTTCTGTGCTATCTTCTTTCAGGACTCTGGATAAGATGATATGGTTCTTGCTGTTCAGCACACAGTAGGAACACCATTACAGGTGGTACAAGAAGTCCCATAAATACCTGAAACATGGTGGCATGATACCTACAGTATAATGCTATTGTGGACCATGAAATATATCCTGGAATACTTCATGAAGAATGTGATAAATGCAGGAAAATTATAGTTGAAACCTAAGAAAAGGTGGCTGTTAAAACTAATGTTTCAAATAAACACACTATAAATGATAATAATTAAACACAGTTACTTCACAAGTATGAAATTTTGGGTTATGATATTTTACTTTTCAAAGAAAAGTTTCTTTGTTAAAAGATACTCCCTTTCTGGTATGTAACTTTATCTAAGCACAAGAAATTATGAAAATAATGTTATGAACTGTTTGCTTAAAAAGAAATGTTTGGGGTACTGGTATAAGACATTTATATTTCATGAGTAAAAAGTGCTAATTTGATCATGAAAATTGATCGTATCTTTCACAATTTATGTCAAGAACATCTGTGTTCCTTTTGTTAAGCACTCTGGGGACCATGTAAGTTATGCTAAAAAATGCTGCATCTGCCTGTGTCCTGAGCAGGCACTACACATCTCATAAGAATTTGCACCTTAATACTATTAAATTAAAAACATAACACGACATTAACATTTTAAGAATGTACAATTTTATATTTTGGTTGTGAGCCTAGCCTTTAACGGCTGAGCCACATCGGGCACCCCTCTGTTCCCAGGAGAGAGGGATTACTTCACCACCCGAGAGGAGGGTCTCTCCTTGTCTCAGTCCCTTCTCCTTTGCTCTGACACCATGGTTGACTCTGACTGGTGCTCTCCACTTGATAGCTGCCTGCCTTTGTATGGGAGGGGGGAGGGGATCTGTTGGGAGCTGTTTCCCCCTAGAGATCATTGCAGGAACCATCGCCCTGGGGAGACTATGGGGAACCCCACACCCATGGTTGTACTGGGATTGGTTCTGTTGCCCCACACCCAGTTGAAGCTGTTAATGGAGAAAAATAAAATAAAATAAAAAAAAAGAATGTACAATTTTGTAGCCTATCAACTCATAATGGATCCAACAGCTTGAGTCTAAAGTATCATGAAATTCTTACTAGGAAATCAGTGAATAGTATGTAAATTTACTTTTCATAGATCCATTCACAGTGAGTGTAAATACAAAATTATAATTGCTTGTCTTTTGTAGAGATACAAGTATCATGCTTTGCCATCTGTTAACCCCAGGCCAGACCAATATAATTAGTTTTGGTAATTACTTGTAGTTCTTCAGGAATAATTGAAATAATTGCTTCCTTGCTTTATACTACAATTAAATTGATGGGTTTTTCTCATGTAAGAACTTGTGACCTTTAAGAACACCTTCTCACTATATATATATATATATATATATATATATATATATACATATCAATTGAATTTTTGTGAAATTTCATTAAGAATTCAATTTCTTTAACTTAAGTATTAAGATAGAAAACCTATAAAAATGGATTAATTTATAGATTCAACTAAACCACCATAATTAAAGCAAGAAGTCATCTAAACAATCTCATAACAAATGAGAACACTGGAATATTATTAGGAAATGTTACAGCTTAGAAAAGAAAGTTTAGTGTCAGATAGATTCATAGCAGAATTCTATCAGATTTTCAATAGTGATGTAGAGCTATCCTTATTAAACAATTCAAAACATTACAAATCACCAAGGCCAGCTAGCCTGGGTCTGAAAAAGCCTGGGATAAAACTGGTCTTGGGAAAAAAAAACATAGAGACAATGAGGACTACTGAGTACTCAAGAACAATGGCAATGGGTTTTTGATCCTTCTGCACATATTGGCTTTGTGGGAGCCTAGGCAGTTTGGATGCTCACCTTACTAGACCTGGATGGAGGTGGGTGGTCCTTGGACTTCCCACAGGGCAGGGAACCCTGATGGCTCATTGGGCTGAAGAGGGAGGGGGACTTGATTGGGGGAGGGAGAGGGAAATGGGAGGTGGCGGTGGGGAAGAGACAGAAATCTTTAATAAATAAATAAATAAAAGTAATAGTCTAAAAAAAGATGTACTGTTCATGTTAATATTTAATGGACAGATTTTTGTTATTTTAGATAAATGAAAACCAAATGTTTGAATTTTTGGTGTTTAAATTTTGATGTGGGAAATATTTGAAGTACATTTTCTGTGTAAATAAAGCTCCTGGAGATAAAAAAATCACCGGAACACTCCCAAGTTCCTATGATACTTGTATCACTTTAAAACAACAAAAAAAACATGTAAAATCACAAAACAAAAATGAAATTCACAGGCAAGTGTCTCTGATGAACATAGACTAAAATATGTTAATATGCTCATAAACACAACACAGACATGCATCAAAAAGTTTATTCAAGTGACCAAATCATGTTTGGTTCTGTAATGCAAGGGTAATTCAAAACACACAAACCAACGAATTACTAACTCAATAGATGCAGACAAAAAACACTTGACAAAAATCCAACATGTCTGTATCATAAGTTTTTAATCTGTGAGTATAACCTTTTTAGGATTGAATCATATATAACAAAATTGTATAGTTATAAAGTAGCAAAATTATAGTTATGAAATAGCAACAAAAGTAATTTTGTACATAGTTGGAGATCATTACAACATAAGATACTATTATAAAGCGTAGAAGATCAGGAAATATTAAAAAATCACAGTTCTAGGGAGTATAGGGATAGAAGAAACATACCTGAACAGACTAAAAGTGATGTGTAAGAAATTCACACTCAGCATTATAAATGTAGAAAAGTTTGATGCAATCCCAATGAAGTCAAAATCAAGGAAAGGATGCTTACTATTTCTACTCCTTTTTAATATTCTGTTCAAAGTAACACTTCTCTAAGATCTGGGTTTTATCTTTCTCTTTGTTTACTCTGATTCTGAACTGAAATACTATAAACTACTTTGCTCCATTATGTTCTTAGTATGACAATGTTCTGCTATGATTTTAGTCCAATTTAGTATAACCAAATAACCAAGGGCTAACGAATATCTCTAGGAATGTGAGTTAAAATAATTACCATCCTCAAAATTTTTTCTCAGTAGATCTGCCACATGCATTTAAGGCTAAATAGTAGAAATAGTTGAATTAAAAAAAATCAGACACAAAATATTCAGGAAATTGGGACACTAACCAAAGAAACAAAAGAATAATAAAAATAGAGAAATGAGAAGAAGCTCAGTTCTAAGACCCAGAAAATATTTTTTTAAAAAATCGACTAGAAAATTTTCTTAACCTAAAGAAGTAGAAGACTATAAAGGTAAAGGAAATATGCAGAGGACTAAATAGATTAGACCAGAAAAGTAATGCCCCTAGGCACTTAATAATAAAATCATTAAACATAAATAATAATAAAGAATATTAAAAGCTACAAGGGAAAAAGAGCAAGGGACATATAGTAAGAGACTACAGATAATTCCTCAGATTACCATATTCTACAAAATTTACAATCAATACAGAATGAGAAAAAAAGATATTCCTTGATAAAGTCAAATTAAACCAATCTCCATCCAGTCTTACAAAAGGTGTTATGCTGTCAGGGTTTCTGTCCTGCCTTGTTCCTGCAGTCATTAAGTCCCAAAGAAATGACACAACGGTGTACATTAATGATAAACTGATTCGCCCAATAGCTCAAGCTTCTTATTAACTTTTCTAACTTATGTTAGCCCATTATTCTAGTATATGTTAGCCACATGGCTTGGTACCTTTTCAGCAGGGCAGTCACATCTTGCTTCTTCTATGGCTGGGGTCACTCTGCCAACCAGGACTTCCTTCTTCCCAGAATTCTCCTGTTCTTGTTGACTCGTCTCTACTTCCTATCTGTTTGTCCCACCTATATTTCCTGCCTGGTTACTGGCCAATCAGCATTTATTTAAAATATAATTACAGAATGTAGACAATTGTCCACCCCAGTGCTAGAAGAAAACGTCCAACCAAAAGAGGTTAAATGTACTCATGAAAACATAGAAAGAAAAAAAATCTCACAATAAAAGACAGACTCACAGAATGTATCTATCATTCTGCTGCATAGAAGAAAGAGATTCACCATCAGTGTATCTCAGTGTGATGGGTAGAAAATGGATATTCTGAGTAAATGAACCTAAGAATCAAGCTGGTGTAACATTTTAATATCTAATTAAATAGACTTCAAACCAAAATGAATCAAAGGTATGGAGAAGGACTAAACAAATTCATCAAAATAAAAAAAATCAACAAAATGATACCTCAATTTTTATCCTCTATGACACAAATCAGGTGATTCACTTTTATTAAAAAGACCCAACTGCAACTTAAATATCATATTGACTCTCATACTCACCAATTATTAGTTAATACAAAAAGAAAAAAATAGAAATTCTGGAGTTAACTGACATAAACCAAATTGATATTTACAAAACCTTTTGCCCAAACATCAAAGAACATACCTTCTTCTTAGCACCTCTCAAAATTTATCTAAAAATGATCATATTTTAAGACACAAAGCAAGCCTTAACATATGTATAAGAAAATTGTAACAGCTCCCTGTATACTATGAGGTGATCCTGTATTAAACCTGAATACAAACAACAATGAAAGCAAGAGAAAGTTACAAACTCTTGAAAACTGAGCAGTTCTCTCCTGGAAGAAAATGTGTCAAGACAAAAATTAAGAAAGAAATTAAAGACTTTCTAGAGTTCAATGAAAATATATACAGAGAATAATTCAACTTGAGGGACACAATGAATGTGATGCTAAGAATTAATTCATAGCACTAAGTTCTTAAATTAAAAAAAAATGGAGAGATCTCATACTAGGAACTTAACAGCTCACCAGAAAGCTCTAGCACAAAAAGAAGTAAGTGAACTCAAGAGGAGAAGAAGGCAAGAAATAATGTAATCAGGGATTGAAATCAATAAAACAGAAACAACCAGAACAGTTAATAATCAATGAAACCAAAAGTTTTGTCTTTAAGAATATTATCGTCTCTGCTCCTCCCTGTTCTAGAGACAGCCGCTTCTTTTCGTGCAGTGCCAGCCTCGTTCCAGAGACACGATGGTGAAGATCAGAGGGAACGGATTTGGCCATATTGGAAGCCTTATTACCAGGGCTGCCTTCACTTCTGCCAAAGTGGACATTGTTGCCATCAATGACCCTTTCATCGACCTCAACTACATGGTCTACATTTTCCAGTATGACTCCACCCATGGCAAGTTCAAAGGCACAGTTAAGGCTGAAAATGGGAAGCTTGTCATCAACGGGAAGGCATCAACTGGAAGATGGTGATCTTCCAGGAGCGAGATCCCGCCAGCATCAAATGGGGGGATGCCGGCGCCGAGTATGTTGTGGAGTCGACCAGTGTCTTCCCCACCATGGAGAAGGCTGGGGCCCACTTGAAGGGTGGGGCCAAAAAAGTCATCATCTCCACCCCTTCTGCCTACACTCCCATGTTTGTGATGGGTATGAACCATGAAAAGAGTGACAATTCCCTCAAGATTGTCAGCAATGCTTCATGCTCCACCAACTGCTTAGCCTCCTTGGCCAAGGTCATCTATGACAACTTTGGCATCGTGGAAGGACTCATGACCACAGTTCATGCCATCACGGCCACGCAAAAGACCGTGGATGTCCCCTCTTGGAAGCTGTGGCAAGACAGCCCTGGCGCTGCCCAGAACATCATCCCTGCGTGCACTGTCGCTGCCGAGGCTGTAGGCAAAGTCATCCCACAGCTGAACGGGAAGCTCATGGGCATGGCCTTCTGTGTTCCGTCGTCTATTTGACATGCCGCCTGGAGAAAGCTGCCAAGTATGACGACATCAAGAAAGTGGTGAAGCAGGCATCCAAGGGCCCACTAACGGGCATCCTGGGCTACACTGAGGACAAGGTTATCTCCTGTGACTTTAACAGTGACTCCCACTCTTCCACCTTCGATGCTGGGGCTGGCATTGCTCTCAATGACAACTTTGTAAAGCTTATATCCTGGTACAACAATGAATTTGGCTACACCAACAGAGCAGTGGACCTCATGGCCTACATGGCCTCCAAGGAGTAAGGAGCCCATCCTGGACCACCCATCCCAGCAAGGAAAGAGCAAAAGAGAGGCCCTTGGCTACTGAGCAGTCCCTGTCCTAACTAACCCTTGACACTGAGCATCTCCCTCACAGTTTCCATCCCAGACCCCCAGAATAGCAGGAGGGGCTTAGGGAGCCCTACTCTCTTGAATACCATCAATAAAGTTCATTACACCCCTCAAAAGTAAAAGAATGTTATCAAGATAATCCAACTGTTATCCAAACTAACTAAAAGATAAAGAACATCCAATTTAACTAAATAAGAAAAAACAAATAAGGATAGCAACAGCCTCAGAAAATATCTACACAATCAATAAAACATATTTCAAAAGCCAGTACTCCAGCAAAGTGAAAATGTAAAAGAAATGTATAAAGAAAATAATTTTCTTTTATAAATATCACTTTAAAAGTTACATAAAGATAAGATAAACAATTTAAATATACCCTTAATCCTCAGCAAAATAGAAGCAGTCATGAAAAATCTCCCAACCAAAATTAAAATGCCCATAGCCAGATATTTTGTACACATTTCTATCATATTTACAAAGAGGAGTTTTTTTTTAACACTACCTCTCCAATTATTCCACAAAATAGGGACAGGAAGAACATTTACCAATTCATTTGATGAGTTCACAGTTACCTTGGAACCCAAACCACATGGAGACTCAGCAATGAAAGGAATTTGTAGACCTAGTTTCCCTATAAAAGTAAATGTTAAAGAACTCAACAAAACACTTGCAAAAGGAACATATCAAAAAAAGATTATCCACCATGATCAAGTAAGCTTCATCCCAGAGATATAAGGATTGTTTAATATATTAAAAATCGTTAATAGCAACCTAAAAGAGAGAATGCACATATTATCTCATTATCTGTGAAAAAATGCCTGTGACAAAATCCAACACATATTAATGGTAAAAAGTCCAGGAATGATTAGAGATAAACTGAACACACCTAAATATAGTAAAGGCAATTTACAACAAACCTATAGTCAGTATCAAATTAAATGAAGAGAAATTAAATGCAAATCCAATAAAACAAATAATACATGGTTGCCTACTCTCTATCTATTAAATATAGTATTTGAAGTTCTAGGTAGAGCAATAAGACAACTGAAGGAGTTCAAGGGGATGCAAATTTTGAAGGAAGCACTCAAATTATCATGGTTATTTTCAGATGATATGATTCTACACATATATGACTCAAAAAATACCAGCAGGAAGCTCCTAAAATTACAAATACTTTCAGAGAAGTTGTTGCATAGAAGATTAACTAAAAATAAATTAGTAGACCACCTACAAACAAAATATAAATGAAATGAGAAAAGATTTATCAAAATGATACATTTCACAATAACTTCAAGTAATATAATATATTTTGATGTAAATTTAACCAAGCAAGCAAAATACATATATGATGCAAACCTTAACTATTTGAAGAAAGAAATTATATATCAGAATATAGTAAGATCTCCTATGCTCATGGATCAGTGGGACTTGCATAAAAAAGCTTGCTGTCCTACCAAAAGTAATCTACAGATTCAATGCACCATCCATCAAAATTACAAAAGAATTCTTTATAGACCTTAAAAGGACAATTCTCAACCATAAGTGAAAAAAAAAACACAGGAAAGCTAAGACAATAACAACTTGTGGATATATCACCATCTCTGACTTCAAATTGTACTATTGAACTATAGTCATACAAGCAGCATGGGATTAACATAAAAATAGACATATTTATTAATTTAATCAAACTGATATCCTGATATAAATCCACACACCTATGGAAACCTGAATTTTGATAAACAAGCCAAAATACACACAGGAAGAAAGAGAGCATCTTCCAAAATAATGCTTGTCAAACTGGATTTCTGCATGCAGAGCAATACTAAAAACAATAGTTCTCACCCACCACAAAACTCAAGTCCATGTGGATCAAAGACCTCAACATGAAAGCTGAAACACTGAAACTGATAGATAAGTAAGTTGGAAGTTGTCTTAAATGCATTAGCACAGGAAACAAGTTTTTGAACAGAACACCTTTAGTGTAGGCTCTAAGTTGAAAAAATTAATAAATAGGATCTCATAAAAATAAATGATTTTGTAAGGCAAAGAATACTGTCAATAGGACAAAGCAGAAGTGTACTTGGCTGGAAAAGATTTTTAACAACTTCATATGTAAAAGGGGACTAATATCCAATATATATCTCAAGAAACTAGTCATGAAAAAAATCAAGTAATCCAATTATAAAATGAGGTACAGCTATGATCAGAGAATTTCTAGTACAGACTCACAGCTTACCAAGAAATACTGAAAACAATATTCAGCTTCCTTAGACATCAAGGGAATGCAAATCAAAACTACTTTGAGATTCCATTTTATACCTGTCATAATGGCAAAGATCAATAGCACAAATTACAGGTCACGCTGGTCCATGTACAGAGAAAGGGGAACAGTCCTCCATTGATGGTGTGATCGAAAAGTTTTACAGCCACTGTGGAAATCAATATGGGATTCCTCAGAAAATTGGCAATTATTCTACCTCAGTAACCATTTATATATACCACCATTGAACATATACTCGAAAGTCACTTCATTGTACCACAAAGACACTTATTTATGTATGTTCTTTGTGTCTTTATTCATAGTAACCAGAAACTATAAATAATGCAGATTCTAGCAATAGAAGAATTAATTAAGAAAATATGGTATATTTATACAAAGGAATGTTACTTAACAGTTAAATAAAATGATATTGTAAAATTTCCAGAATAAAATGGATGGAACTAGAAAAAAAGTCATCCTGAATGATGTTACTCAGATCCAATAATACGAATATGGTATTTATACACTTATAAGTGGATATTCAAAATTAAGGAACTATTAACCAAGATACAATCTGTAGAACTATAGAGGATACATGAAAAAAAAAGAGCTCTAAGGGAGTACATGGATCTCCCTAGGAAGAAGAAAGAGAATAGATTTTGCAAGTGGACCAGGAGCCAGTAGGGTGGGATAAGAGCAGGGGGGATTAGGTAGGACTGGGATATGTGATGTAAGGAGAAAGGGCAAAGAGGGATTATTGGAATTTTAAAAGATTTTGGGGGTGGATGGATAAACCTAGTAAAATGATGACTTCATGGTTCAGGGAGGATCATCCTTGTTAGGACCCCTATTAATGTCTGGTATGGCGTTTGACTTGTCCATCTCTTGGAGTCAGGCAAGGCGTGCAGTGGCATGACTGTGTTGTATTCTGCTGCATTGTTGGCCATGGGGGTCCTGTTGACATCTCCCAACAAACAATGCCAAAATAGGGCAGAGGCCTTGTCATTGCAAACTGACAGTGGAAGCCATTATTGCTGAAGACAACCTGTACATAGCTCATTGAATGGGAGAGGACATGCTCTTGCTTGCATGGTTCTTTGCCCCCTGCATTCTATGACTTTTGGCTCAGGAAGCTACTCTGCAGACTATGAAAAAAGAAAACTGGACGCCAACACAGCCATAATACCTTTGCTAATAATCTGTTCAACCTGCAATATGTGTTGTGGCAATGATGGCACAGAAATTGTGGGAGTGGCAAACAAATATTCGATTCAGTTTGAAGACAATCCATGAGAGTGTGCCTATGTTTGATACCACTTGGAAAGCCAGAAACTGGAAATATGATAGACTGAAAACCTAGGGGTGGTCCCTTGTCCAGTAGTCTTCAGAGAATCTTCCACTGGCAGAAGATGGGATCAAGTGCAGAAATGCACCACCAGACATACATGGGAGGTCTCAGGTCCTTTTCCCAAGAACATTGTAGGAATCGGGGGCGGGGGTGGATGGATGACTCCAGGAGAATATGGCATGCTGAAACCACTAAGCAGGTCTCATATGGACTCACAGCAACTGAATTGGTAAGCATGGGGCCTGCATTGGTCTTCAGTAGGTCCTCTGTATATATTCTGTAGCTCTTAGCCTGCTGATTTTGTGGGACTTCCAACTGTGGGAACAAATGTGTGGCTGATTCTTTTGTTTGCTCTTGGAGCAATTCTCCTGTTAGGTTTCCCTGTACATCTCAGTGTGAGTGATCTTGATAATTGTGTTTAGTTTTTCCCTATTTGGTTATTATTACTTGGAGGCCTGCTATATCCTGTTGGAGACAGAGGGGGAGTGTATCTGGGGAAGAGGAGAGGTGGAGACTGCTAGGAAAAGTGGAGGGAGGTGAAACAGTCTGTGGTTGGAATTTCAGGTATAAAAAAATAGTGTATATTTCTCTGTTATTTGTCATATTGGTAAAATGTTGGACTACCATTTTACTATTCATCTGAACATTCATGATTTTGTAAGTGTTTAATCAGTTGTATGGATTTTTTTCATAAGCTTTTAGTTTATTTGTCCTCTGAAAATTGTCTGCAAATCACAGCAGATTAAGTCACCACAGATCAATTCCTTTGGCTTTTTGTCAGCACCAACATTGGCCTTCCCAGTCCCCCGACCTTCTTCATTCTATTCTTGCGTTTCTTTCACTGTTTTCAGGAGGTCTTTTTCTTCTTATAAAAGCCATGTCTTGCAAGTCTATGTTTGGGCTCATTCTTCTTTGCCTAATCGAGAGAATCATACATCATGCCAAAGCCAGTTGTTGTCCCACCACCAAAATGAGTTCTGAATCCAAATACAAAGATGACATCTGGTGTTGTTTTGTACATTTTGGCTAACTTCTCCTAAATTTCTGTCTTTGGTGCTGTTGCCTTCCAGGGTGAAGGACATCTTTGCCTGTGAACCAAAAGGTTGGTGGTTCAAGCCCACCCAGGAACAATAGCCTTTAGGCTTTTAAGAAACAACTTTCTGTATTTACAGATACTTGGCAACTGGAAAGTGTACACTTCTATATTCTTCTCAGAAATTTAGCCAGTTGTGGTGGCGCACGCCAGTAGGATTTGCTGTAGGAGGCAGAGGCAGGAGGATCAAAAGTTCTAGTCCAGCCTGGGCTACTTGTATGGATTTTTAATATTAATATCAAATACATCATTAGTGGTAATTTGTACATTTCTGTAAGTCAACGAAAACAGTCACCAAATAATATATCCCTGAAGTTTACCAAAATATCACTATACTTCCATTCTTCAGTTTTTACAGTGTAAGTGCCATGTTATAATTTATTTAGTGCCCAATAACAATTTTTTCAAGGCTATGTTTGTATTAGTTTGCTGTTTTTTGTTTAAAATGGCACATAAGTATTATGTTGAAGTATGATTTAAAAGAATATCCTTTTCTATATAACCACTACCCAATGCAAGAAATACAATAGATGAGTGGAAAGAAAGATTGAAAGAGCTAGACTACTGTGTGACAATAGTCTTTATCCTGTTAGTTATATTTTAAATAAACATGGGTTGGCCAGTATCCAGGCAGGAAGTGTAGGCAGAACAACCAGGCAGAAAGTAGAGGCGGGGTGATGAGAACAAGAGAATTTTGGGATGAAGATGCTTGGTCCGCATGCATGACCCAGCCACAGAAGTAAGATGTGACTGCCTGGATAAATAAGGTACTGAGCCACATGGCTAGCATAGACAAGAATAATGGGCTAATATAAGTTATAAGAGGTAATAAGAAGCCTGAGCTAATGGGCCAATCAGTTTATAACTAATGTAGACCTCTGTGCTATTTCTTTTGGACTTAATGACTGTGGGAACTAGGAAAGACAGAAAACTCAGTCAACAAATGGCACCCAATGTGATTCTGGCATGCTAACAAGTTATGCAACCCCTAAGCAGTCAGCATCTGGTTAATTCCGATAATGAATAGCACTCATGTGGACAACTGCATCCACATAAAGCCCTAGAGTGCTTGGGAAGTAATTCTAGACAAATAGAATATATTCACCCATGGCTTATTGATGGCAGCATTTTCTCAGGTGGCCTCTGCTTGCTAGAGGCAAAGACTCTCATTTAAGAGAGGCTTCCTGACTCAGCCTTAGATGCAAAACTTTGCAGCTCTTTTAAGTGGTCCTGCCATGAAACATTTAAATAGTGTTGATGAGAAGCTGACCACATACTTTCTGGTGGTGGCAAGGACGTTGAAATGAAATAGAGTTGTGGCAAAAAACATGGCTCTGTCTGGCACCCCTGCCACATGAGACTGGAATACTAGAAAGCTAAAGAATGGGCTGGATTCAGCCATCAAAACCATGGATTAAATTCTAGCTATATCACTTTGCGAATTAAGGACTCATGTGGTCATTAAAAGAGAGATGTAGAGTCAAGAGAGATTCAAAGATGAAGAAACCCTCCACATGTTTTATAGTGTCTTAAAAATATATGTAGGCTTGGAAGAGAAAAGAAAAAGGTTAAGTCATTAAAACATAAAAAAGGACAGAGAGATAGTAGGTGGGTGTGGTGGCACATGCCTTTAATTTCAAAACCTGGAAGGCAGAGATAGACGGGCCTCTGTGAGTTTAAGTTGTGGTGGCACATGTCTTTAATCCCAACACTTGGGAGGCAGAGGCAGGTGGATCTCTGTGATTTTAAGGACAGTCTGGTCTACAGAAGTAATTCTAGGACAGGCAAAAATACACTAAGAACCTGTCTCAAAAAGTCAAAAAAAAAGTAAAAATGAAAGAAATTGAGGTTAAAATAAAGCCACACAAAGATGAAAAATACACAGAGTGTCTGGATACTGTATGTTATTATGTTCTCTTTGAATTGTTTGAATGATGAGGAAGGAGCAATAGCTGCAAAAACATATTTGTTTATAAATGTTGCTAAACTTATGCAAGATAGGTAATTTGAAAATACCTTGATTTCAAAATTGAAGTGAAAAGATATGCTACTTTGGAGATCTTTTGCTTTTGTTTCCACAGAAAATGAGAGGCTATGGATTTATTCTGAGTTAAGAAAAAACAGGTTTGATCAGGGAAGACGACCTGAGAAATCTCTGGTAGAAACATATGGCACAGATGTCTGAGTTATATATCCAGAACAGATTCAAGATGTTGTATGAGGTGAACAAGCCTCACAGGATATAATCAAGTCAGGACTTGATTATAATTCTAAATTTTCTTTAGGTCCCCCCATAAGGTTATCAGTGCCCCCAACCAGCAGGAAGTAGCTTGGAAAACTATGCCCTCATTCCCCCCAATATGGACTATGGATATATTTCTTTGTTAAGAAGGTTAGTTATAAGTTGTTATGGCTAATGGTGAGGAGAAAAGCTAAACAAAGGAATTAGATTCAGAGTTCTTGTTTTTTTTTTCTTTAAAAGAGGTGGGATTGTTGTGGGGCAATGGTTTTTATCCTGTCAATTATATTTTAATAAATGCTAATTGGCCAGTAGCCAAGCAGAAAGTCTAGTTAGAACAACCAGGCAGGAAGTAGAGGGAGGGCAGAAGAAAGCTTGGTCCACAGGCATGACCCAGCCACAGAAGAAGTAAGATGTGACTGACTCTCTGAATAAGGTACTGAGCCACATGGCTAGCATAGACAAGAATAATGGGCTAATATAAGTTATAAGAGGTAATAAGAAGCCTGAGCTAATGGGCCAATCAGGTTATAACTAATGTAGACTTCTGTGTTATTTCTTTGGGACTTAATGACTGTGGGAACCAGGAAGGACAGAAATTCCAAAAACACTAGGGGATATAGAAAGAGCACAATGCAACATTATTTTCATCAATGGTGAAATATTGATGAAAATATTAACAGGGGATTTCAATAATGATATTCTGTATTTCACTTAAGGGAAGTGTTACAATATTCTCGAATTTCCTTTTTATTCAGAGATTCTCTATGACATACAGTCATGACAAAGGAGAATTAATTTGATATGTAGAGAGAATAAGACTTGTATCACATGTTGTACATTCACAAGAGGCAAACAGAGCACAGTAGTTTTGTACCTTCTTTCCAGGAATGAAAATCTTTAGATATATGAACATTTCTTAAAACTTTCCATTCAAAACATTAGCTTTCATCAGTCAAAAGATTTTATATTTTAAAAAGTAAGCTATATCTGTTCTGATGCATGGAGAAATCTAATTTTTTAAAAATTACTTATTTTTTTAGATTAATATACTTATATCATTTCTTCCTTCCTTTTCTTCCCTACCAACTCACCTATATGTTTTACTTACTCTTTTTGCAACTCATGACCTCTTTTTCATTAATTGTTTTTTAAATACATGTATGTAAATATATAGATATTTATATTTCAGAAATGCCACCTGCTCATTCTGCACAGTGTGTTATCAAGACTAAAAGGTTAAAACTTTAAGATGTCAGTAGGATCATGGCTGCATGTGACTTCCATGGTAGGCAGAGAATAGACCAGTAGTGGAAGAGAACTTAAGTCAGATTACATAAAACTCTCATGGTCATGTAATAAATTTAATTGTGAAAAATTAAGGACAATTATATCTAGTACATTTAAGTGGAAAGAATTACATGACCAAGAACAGCAAAGACAGAGTGTGGCAGTTTCTCAGGAAATTCGGGATCAACCTACCCCTGGACCCAGCAATACCACTCTTGGGAATATACCCAAGAGATGCCCTATCATACAACAAAAGTATATACTCAACTATGTTCATAGCAGCATTGTTTGTAATAGCCAGAACCTGGAAACAACCTAGATGCCCTTCAATGGAAGAATGGATGAAGAAATTGTGGAATATATGCATATTAGAGTACTACTCAGCAGTAAAAAACAATGACTTCTTGAATTTTGCATGCAAATGGACAGAAATAGAAAAACTATCCTTACTGAGATAAGCCAGACCCAAAAAGAGAAACATGGGATGTACTCACTCATATTTGGTTTCTAGCCATAAATAAAGGACATTGAGCCTATAATTCGTGATCCTAGAGAAGCTAAATAAGAAGGGGAATCCAAAGAAAAACATATAGGCATCCTCCTGAATATTAACCTACATCAGGCAATGAAAAAAGACTGAGACAGAGACCCACATTGGAGCACAGGACAGAAATCTCAAGGTCCAAATCAGGAGCAGAAGGAGAGAGAGCACGAGCAAGGAACTCAGGACCGCTAGGGGTGCACCCACACACTGAGACAATGGGGATATTCTATCGCGAACTCTCCAAGGCCAGCTGGCCTGGGTCTGAAAAAGAATGGGATAAAACCGGACTCGCTGAACATAGCGGACAATGAGGACTACTGAGAACTCAAGAACAATGGCAATGGGTTTTTGATCCTACTGCATGTACTGGCTTTGTGGGAGCCTAGGCAGTTTGGATGCACACCTTACTAGACCTGGATGGAGGTGGGTGGTCCTTGGACTTCCCACAGGGCAGGGAACCCTGATTACTCTTTGGGCTGATGAGCGAGGGGGACTTGAACGGGGGAGGAGGAGGGAAATGGGAGGCGGTGGCGGGGGAGGAAGCAGAAATCGTTAATAAATAAATAAATAAAAATTTTCTAAAAATATTTTAGTTGTTTTTATGGACAAAAACTATAAATATTTGAATTCTGTATATACTACTTAGTTTGACCTTATAATGTACATACATATTGAAACATCATTTCATAATGGTTACTTGTCAGGAAAGTAAAATTTTACAAAAAACAGTGACTATTGTAAATAACCCAATTTTCCATATTGGTGTAGATATATGTATTTATATAATATAATACATATGACCTTGCCCATGAACTCCATAAAGGAAAATGATTTTAATGTATCTTATTGTCTTAATGTCTATAGATGTATGTAAAAACACTGGTTATTTAAACAAATCTATCTTCTATTCACTTGAGGGGGTAATTTGTACTGTACAGAGCAGTTGGAATTCAATTTGTGAAATGGCCACTTCTTTATGAAAATTTCTTTTGTATATCACACTCTGTAGTATATAAAATAGGTGCATGGGTTAAGATGGGAAAGAGATTACTGTAGTCAATAGAATGGAAAGCAAATTTTCTCTGGCTCAAAAAAAAATTCCTGCTTAATAGCAACAAAAAGGTTCTCTTTGGAAAAAAGTTAAAAAAAAAATTTTCCAAAAACACTACAGTCCCTGTCAACTTTTTAACATTAAGCTATCATCATAAAAATTCAATGAACTTAATTTTTTATTATGAATGAAATTATTTTATATTTAAAGCTTATTTATTTACGTATTTAATTTTATTTTTCTTTAGAATACAATTCTGTTTCTTCCATCCCTTTCCTCTCTTCCCTCCAAATTCTCCAATGTCTCCCCTGCCACCTCCTTCCCAATTGACAATATTTTTAGTATTAATATGTATATATATTAATATATATGCTTAAATATATAAAATAACCTGTTACCTCTGTTGAGTCTTGCATGAAATTGTGTTATTTATGGGCTGACCAGTTTGTATTTGATAGCCTAATAAGAGTGCTTTTTATTGGGAGAGAATAATTCTTTCTCTCTCAGCAGTCACGGGTGATCTTCATTTCTTTGTCTAGGAGTAAGATGCTAAGATGTATCCTCCCTCTCTGTTAGAATGACTAGTGTTATTGCCATTGTTCAGGTCTTCTTTAAGTGGCCATATATTTTATGTTATCATGAGAGAATACCATAAAAATTCATACTCACAGAATTTGCAATTTCTTTTCAAAATGTCATAGCTAAAAAAGTTACCAAACATATTAAGTATAATTTATGTAATCATATAGGAAGGCAGCTAAGTATACCTATCTATCACTGAAGTAGTTTTAGGGATATAATAAAAGACATTTCATCTCATATCTATTAAGTAAGTGTCTTGGTGATTGTTTAATAGAGATCCAAATATTTGGTGTTAGATGATAACATTTCCAACTATACAGTTGTATAATTACATATTACTTCATAGTATAAATCCTGTACTTTGAAATGTGTATATGTCCTTGTTACAGAATAGATAAGACATTATCTATCTAAAAAAATTTAATGAGTATTTCTGATTTCTGAAGGATGATGGCTTAGTTTTTTTCTAATAGAAAGAACAAAATACAGTTTTGAAACAAAAATAATCCTTATTCTTGCAGGTATCTCTTTGTTTTATCATTCATGCATGCTATAATAATTCATTTTGCAAGAATATGTATTATGATGTACATTTATACATAAAAGTTCCATATCTTTACTCAGCAGTATTATGATTTTAATTCTGATATGTGAAGAGAAAAAAAATAAAGAGGTTTATCTGGACTCAGAATGAGGCCCGTAATCATGACAATGAAGTGCTGGGTTGTTTAAAAATATCCACTCAATTTAAGAAGGTGGAAATATTTATAAACTGAAGATGAGTCAATCACAGCTATCATGATAATAGAAAAGGGAAAAGCTTTCTTTGTTGCCTACAAAAAGTACTGAATTGTCTATGTAGATGTTTTGTGTCTGTTATAATGTGATTTTTTTCTATAGAGTAGACGAAAATATTCTCTCTTTCCAAATTTGCTATAAGTGACACATGCTGATATTTAAAAGAAAATTATAAAATGAGTCAGGAATAAACACTAAAAATAAATGAATCAGAGGACCGGTTTTAAGCTCCTACACTAAGGCAACCCACTCAGACCTGGGAGGGCCTGCCATTCAGGCAGGTCTCAAGGTTCCCTGTAAGGGAGCTCGGGCATCTACAGCTTGTGCTCCAGGGTCTCCAGGGGTCTCCTGGACCCCACGCTGCCTCCCACGTCCTCCCTCTTGTCCCTGGACCTTTGGGCTACCAGGAGGCCCTGTCTAGGTGCTGAGAAGTTCCATGTGGACTGGTGAGTGTCTGCTAGCCAGAGGCGGCCCTGTTCAGGTGCTTACCAGTTCCATCTGGAAGGACTGCATTCTCTGCAAGGTCATTTGCTCTGGATCAGTTTTCTGCTCCTACACTACGGTTACCCACCCAGAGTGGCATCCGAGTTGTGGTGCTGAGGAGTTCCATCTGGACGGGTCGGTTCCTGCTCCTACACTGAAGAGATACACCCAGAGTCTCAGTCACAGCAAAGACTGGACCAAGACACCAGGCCTCTCCTGGCTTCATTTGAAGGAAGAGATGGGAAGGCGCCAATGCAAGAATTCCGCCAACAACCTGAAAGGCAACATGACATCAGCAGAATCCAGGAATCCCGAAATAAGAAGAATTGTACACACTACTCCAGTAGAATTAGAAGAAATTGACTCAAAAGTTAATTTTATGAAAATAATAGAAGACCTTAAACAGGAGGTGAAAAACTGCCATAAACAATTAGAGATGACAAACAAAAAGGTAGAGGAAATGAATAAATTGCTCAAAGATACCCAAGTGAACCAAGAGAAACAAGAAAAAGCAATCAAACAGGTAAGGGAAGAAGTTCAGGACTTGAAGAATGAAATGGAAGTAATGAAGAAAACACAAACCAAGGAAGGATGGAGATGGAAAATCTGGGTAAACGAACGGGAGCTACAGAGACAAGTACTACCAACAGATTAGAAGAGATAGAAGAAAGATTGTCAGACACTGAAGATACCATAGAGAAAATAAACACACTGATCAAAGAAAACAGCAAAACCAAAAAATTCTCATCACAAAACATTCAGGAAATATGGGACGCAATAAAAAGACCAAACCTAAGAATAATTGGGATAGAAGAAGGAGAAGAAGTACAGCTAAACGGTCCAGAAAATATATTTAATAAAATTATAGAAGAAAACTTTCCCAACCTAAAGAAAGATATTCCTTTGAAGGTACAAGAAGCATACAGAACACCGAATAGACTGGGCGAAAAAAAACCATCTCCTCGCCATATAATAATCAAAACACAAAACGTACAGAATAAAGAAAAAATATTAAGAGCTGCAAAGGAAAAAGGTCAAATTACTTATAAAGGTAAACCTATCAGACTTACACCTGACTACTCTATGGAAACCATGAAAGCCAGAAGGTCCTGGTTAGATGTACTGCAGAAGCTAAGAGATAATGGATGCAAGCCCAGAATACTATACACAGCCAAGCTTTCATTCACTATAAATGGAGAAAAAAAAATTTCCAGGATAAAAACAAATTTAAACAATATGTAGCCACAAATCCAACCTTACAGAAAGTATTAGAAGGAAAATCACAAACCAAGGTGCCCAACAATGAACACAATAACTCAAACATCTAGAGTCCCTTCACCAGTGCAACTCAAAGAAAGCAAACTCTATGACTAAAAAAGTGACCGGAGTTAACAACCACTGGTCATTAATATCCCTTAATGTCAATGGACTCAACTCACCTATAAAAAGGCACAGGCTATGAGATTGGATATGCAAACAGGATCCAACATTCTGCTGTTTACAAGAAACACACCTCAACCACAAAGACAGGCATTTACTTAGAGTAAAGGGATGGGAAAAGGTTTATCAAGCAAATGGTCCTAGGAAATAAGCAGGTGTGGCCATACTAATTTCTACCAAAGTTGACTTCAAACTTAAATCAATCAGAAGAGATGGAGAGGGACATTTTATACTCATAACAGGAACAAAGCATCAGGATGAAGTTTCAATCCTGAATATCTATGCCCCTAATATAAAAGCACCCACGTACATAAAAGAAACATTACTAAAACTCAAGGCTGCCATCAAACCGCAAACACTAAGAATAGGAGATTTCAACACTCCTCTTTCATCAATGGACAGGTCAATCAGACAAAAACCTAACAGAGAAATAAGAGAATTAATGGAGGTAATGAATCAAATGGACATAACAAACATCTATAAATCATTCCACGCAAATAGGAAAGAATATACCTTCTTCTCTGCAGCTCATGGAACCTTCTCGAAAATTGACCACATCCTCGGTAACAAAGCAAACTTACACAGCTACAAAAAAATATTCCTAACCCCGTGTCTTATCAGATCACCATGGTCTAAAGTTAGAACTCAACAACAATGCTACCCCCAGAAAGCCTACAAACTCTTGGAAACTGAACAGTCAACTATTGACCCACACCTGGATCAAAGAAGAAATAAAGAAAGAAATTAAAGTCTTCCTTGAATTCAATGAAAATAAAGAAACAAACTACTCAAAATTATGGGAAATTTTGAAAGCAGTCCTAAGGGGAAAGTTCATGGCCCTAAGTGCCCACTTAAAGAAAACAGAGAAAGCACATATTGGAGACTTAACAGCCCACCTGAAAGCTCTAGAAAAAAAAGAAGAAGCAGACTCACCTGGAGGAGTAGAAGACTTTAAATAGTCAAACTGAGGGTGGAAATCAACAAAATAGAAACACAGAAAACAATCCAAAGAATCAATGAAACAAAAAGCTGGTTCCTGGAGAAAATCAACAAAATTGATAAACCCCTATCCAAACTAATCAAACGGCAGAGAGAGAATATGCAAATTAATAAGATCAGAAATGAAAAGGGGGACATAACCACAGACATAGAGGAAATTCAGAGAATTATTAGATCTTACTACAAAAGCCTGTATGCCACAAAACTGGAAAATGTAAAAGAAATGGACACTTTTTTAGATATATACCAAAGCTAAATCAGGACCAGGTGAACAATCTAAATAGACCTGTGAGTCGCGAATAATTAGAAGCTGTTATCAAAAACCTCCCTACCAAAAAAAAGTCCAGGACCAGATGGTTTCAATGCGGAATTCTACCAGAACTTCCAAGAAGACCTAATGCCTATACTCCTTAATGTATTTCACATATATAGAAACAGAAGAGTCATTGCCAAATTCCTTTTATGAAGCTACAGTCACTCTGATACCAAAACCACACAAAGACTCAACCAAGAAAGAGAATTACAGGCCAATCTCATTCATGAACATCGACGCAAAACTCCTCAACAAAATACTGGCAAACCGTATCCAAGAACACATTAGAAAAATTATCCATTATGACCAAGTAGGCTTCATCCCAGATATGCAGGGCTGGTTCAACATACGAAAATCTATCAATGTAATCCACCATATAAATATACTGAAAGAAAAAAACCATATGATCCTTTCTTTAGATGCTGAAAAAGCTTTTGACAAAATTCAACATCCCTTTATGATAAAAGTCTTGGAGAGATTAAGGATACAAGGGTCATACCTAAATATAATAAAAGCTATTTACAGCAAGCCGATAGCTAACATCAAACTAAATGGAGAGAAACTCAAGCCATCCCGCTGAAATCAGGAACACGACAAGGCTGTCCTCTCTCTCCATACCTATTCAATATAGTGCTTGAAGTTTTAGCAATAGCAATAAGACAACATAAGGAGATCAAGGGGATTCGAATTGGAAAGGAAGAAGTTAAACTTTTGTTATTTGCAGATGATATGATAGTGTACATAAGCAACCCCAAAAACTCCACCAAAGAACTCCTACAGCTGATAAACACCTTCAGTAATGTGGCCGGATACAAGATCAACTCCAAAAAATCAGTCGCCCTCCTATACACAAAGAATAGCCACAAACAGCATAAAATATCTTGGGGTAACTCTAACCAAGGAAGTGAAAGATCTATTTGACAAGAACTTTAAGGCATTGAAGAAAGAAATTGAAGAGGATACCAGAAAATGGAAGGATCTCCCTTGCTCTTGGATTGGGAGGATCAACATAGTAAAAATGGCAATCCTACCAAAGGAAATCTATAGATTCAATGCAATCCCCATCAAGATCCCATCAAAATTCTTCACTCATCCTGAGAGGACAATAATCAACTTTATATGGAAAAACAAAAAACCCAGGATAGCCAAAACAATCTTATACAATAAAGGAACTTCTGGAGGCATTACCATCCCTGACTTCAAACTCTATTACAGAGCTTCAGTAACGAAAACAGTGTGGTATTGGCATAAAAACTGAGAAGTCGACCAATGGAATCGTATAGAAGACCGGTCTTAACCCACAAACCTATGATCACCTCATTTTCGATAAAGGTGCTAAAAGTATACAATGGAAGAAAGAAAGCATCTTCAACAATTGGTGCTGGCACAACTGGATGTCAACCTGTAGAAGAATGAAAATAGACCCATATCTATCACCATGCACAAAACTCAAGTCCAAATGGATCAAAGACCTCAATATCAATCAGAACACACTGAACCTGATAGAAAAGAAAGTAGGAAGTACCCTACAACAGATGGGCACAGGCGATCGCTTCCTAGGTATAACCCCAGCAGCACAATCATTAAGGGCAAGATTGAATAAATGGGACCTACTGAAACTGAGAAGCTTCTGTAAAGCAAAGGACACTGTCACTAAGACAAAAAGGCAACCCACTGACTGGGAGAAGATCTTCACCAACCCCGCAACAGACAAAGGACTGATCTCCAAAATATATAATTATGAACTCAAGAAACTAGACTTAAAACGCTCCTCCTTTGGTCTGACACCATGGATGACTCTGACTGGTGCTCTCCACGTGATAGCTGCCTGCCTTTGTATTGGAGGGGGGGAGGGGATCTGTGGGGAGCCGTTTCCCCCTAGAGATCATTGCAGGAACCATCGCCCTGGGGAGACTGCGGGGAACCCCACACCCATGGTTGTGCTGGGAATGGTCCTGTTGCCCCACACCCAGTTGAAGCTGTTAATGGAGAAAAATAAAATAAAAAAAAGAAACTAGACTTTAAAATACTAACAAACCCAATTAAAAAATGGGGCACTGGCCAGACCGGGGGAGGGCCTGCCATTCAGGCAGGTCTCATGGTTCCCTGTAAGGGAGCTTGGGCACCTAGAGCTTGGGCTCCAGGGTCTCCAGTGGTCTCCTGGATCCCGTGCTGCCTCCCACGTCCTCCTTCTTCTCCCTGGATCTTTGGGCTATCAGGCAGTTCTGGTCAGGTGATGAGAAGTTTCATCTGGACGGTAGATTCATTGATAATTTTAAGATTGATTCCTGGACAATTGCCTTTGCTAAATTCAAAGGCCAAAAACAATGGTCTTTTCCCAGATCACTGCTACTATTTATGCACCTGTATCTTGCTAATGTTATAGCAAAAAATCCCTTAAAGGATTTTATGCTAAATTTTACAAATGACTCTTCCAATGGAGAAACTGCATATATGGCTAACAATAATAAAAATTATGGAGCATAACAAGGCTCCTTCAAAGCAACTCATAAAAGTTGCCAGCAGATCCTGATGCAAACAGATCTGGCTTGATGACACCAAGCTTACCTTTGATAAGACAAGGTGAAAAAGCCCTTTCAAAGCATTATGAAAAAACCCGACCTGTATATATATTTGGGGTCGAGGATGTGTTTGTGCTTTTTTCACGAAAGAAAATAAAATCTGGACATGACGTCGAGGCTGCAGACACAGAGGAGTTCCAGACTTCCAGAGATGATTGAGGAGAGGTCCTTGGTCCGGTCTTCCCTGCCCCCAAGGAAAGAAGTGCCTGTTAACAAAACCAGCTACACCACTCTGCAGAGTGTCATCCTGCCTGCAGAGTCCAGGGAGACCCGGCGGACATAAGTGCCAGGATATGCTTCATGTAGCTGAATCCAGCTTGCCTCACCCAGGTTCCCCCACCTGCCCTGGAGCACAAATGCTAAACTGCTTCTGCTGCTTGAACTCTGGTCTGCTTTGGAGCTGAGTTGCAGACTAAACATCAGACGGCTTTAAACTTTGGGACACAGAACTCATTTTAATTAAAATATTAACCTCTCTTCACTTAAGAAGGGGGAAAAATTGGGGGTTCCTGTCACTGTTGCTCAGAGACTGGAAATGGTGGTATTTGATAACATCAATGCATGTCATTGTACTCCTACTGAAATTGTTCTAATGATATTTGTAACTGCTTATAGATGTTGGGAAAAGTTTGACACATGCTGTAAAGTGTTTGGGTTTAATGTATATGTTAAAAAAATTTTAGATTTTGATCCCTTTTAAACTGCACTAATTTTTGCCAGGCAGCACACGTAACTTTATGTGAAGTAGGCACTTAGGAAGGAGGACATACCATAGGCCAGACTAAAAGGTGAATACTGGGTTGGGAAAAAGCCCTTTCTTCTTGTCTGGAGATGGAGTTATTGGTGCCAAAATTATATCATTATATCTTTTGTTTGAGGAGCTCCTCACAGTCTTTTCATTAATGATAGACGCATGGGCCCAATGACGGGAGTTAGTGTGGATCCTCGCCTGAATAGCACACCATACAGAGGATGTAGATACCGGCTCAACATGGCATGGTACAGGTATGAGGGAGCTCTCCACATGGCCTAAGACAGGGTGCCCTGTGATCTGCTTACTTTAATCCTGCTAGATGCCTTTTATTTGAGGAGCTCCAAGGATGGGCGACTTATGGCAGGATAATCCCCCAACCTAAGGCGGGGCCCTGGGAACCCTAGGACGGGTAAGGAGGAAAGAAAAAAGGCCTGGTCCCCACTCGACCTAGGAGTCATGGCGCACCCCTCTGTTCCCAGGAGAGCTGGATTGCTTCACCACTCGAGAGGAGGGTCTCTCCTTGTCTTAGTCCCTTCTCCTTTGGTCTGACACCATGGTTGACTCTGACTGGTGCTCTCCACGTGATAGCTGCCTGCCTTTCTATGAGAGGGGGGAGGGGATCGGTTGGGAGCCGTTTCCCCCTAGAGATCATTTCAGGAACCATCGCCCTGGGAAGACTGCAGGGAACCCCACACCCATGGTTTTGCTGGGAATGGTTCTGTTGCCCCACACCCAGTTGAAGCTGTTAATGGAGAAAAATAAAATAAATAAAATAAAATGGGAAAAAAAATGGGGCACTGATCTGAAGAGAGAATTCTCAACAGAAGAAGTTCAAATGGCCAAAAGACACTTAAGGTCATGCTCAGCCTCCTTAGCGATCAGGGAAATGCAAATCAAAACAACATTGAGATATCATCTTACACCTGGAATAATGGATAAATTCAAAAACACCAATGATAGCCTTTGCTGGAGAGGCTGTGGAGAAAGAGTACCCTCATCCAGTGCTGGTGGGAATGCAAACTTGTACAACCACTTTGGAAAGCAGTGTGGAGGTTTCTCAGGAAATTCGGGATCAACCTACACATGGACCCAGCAAAGCCACTCTTGGGAATATACCCACGAGATGCCCGATCATATGACAAGGACATTTGTTCAACTATGTTCATAGAAGCATTATTTGTAATAGCCAGAACCTGGAAACAACCTAGATGCCCTTCAATGGAAGAATGGATGAAGAAAGTGTGGAATATATACACATTAGCATACTACTCAGCGGTAAAAAACAATGACTTCGCGAATTTTGCATGCAAATGGATGGAAATAGAAAACACTATCCTGAGTGAGGTAACACAGACCCAAAAAGATGAACATGGATGAACTCACTCATAATTGGTTTCTAGAGATAAATAAAGAACCTTCATCTGACGAAGGATGGAGATAGAGACAGAGACCCACACTGGAGCACCGGACTGAGCTCCCAATGTTCCAATGAGGAGCAGAAGGAGGGAGAATATGAACAAAGAAGTCAGGACCACAAGGGGTGCACCCACCCACGGAGACAGTGGGGCTGATCCATTGGGAGCCCACCAAGGCCAGCTGGACTGTGACTGAAAAAGCATGGGATAAAACCGGACTCCTTGAATTTGGCGGACAATGAGGGCTGCTGAGAAGGCAAGAACGATGGCACTGGGTTGTGATCCTACTTCATGTCCTGGCTGTGTGGGAGCCTAGCCAGTTTGGATGATCACCTTCCTAGACCAGGATTGAGGGGGGAGGACTTTGAACTTTCCACAGGGCAGGGAAGCCTGACTGCTCTTCAGTCTGGATATGGAGGGGAAGAGGGGGGAAAGGGGGGAGGAGTGGGAGGAGGGGAAGGGAAATGGGAGGCGGGGAGGAGGCAGAAATTCCTTTTTTTCTAATATAAAAATAAACTAAAAAAAAGAGGATAGCTTACAAACTTTTGGTTGGATGTCCAATGGTTAAAGCTCTAGTGATAATATTGTTATGGGAGACCTTGAGCTGCTAGGTAAAATTCTTACGAAAAACAGTTTTCCAATAGAAAGCTTAAAACAGCTGCCTAACAGGTACTCAAGCAGGTAAAGTATAAATCAACAGATAAAGTATACAATAATCAACAAATACAGTATATTAATTATAATTCAGCTATGGCAAGTGTGTGTATTAGGTGTAAAACTTATTATACAACAGCTTTATAAAACATGCTTTTTATGGCTAAATCTTCTCAGTTTTGCTAGTTAAGATATTAAACTCTTAATTTAAACCAGTAGCCTTTCTGATATAAAAGGACAGGATAGAATCTGGATAATGGTTTAACAAAATATTGACTATGATCAATGTTTCTTATACTAAACAGTAGATTCATTGATAATTTTAAGATTGATTCCTGGACAATTGCCTTTGCTAAATTGAAAGGCCAAAAACAATGGTCTTTTCCCAGATCACTGCTACTATTTATGCACCTGTATCTTGCTAATGTTATAGCAAAAAATCCCTTAAAAGTTTTTATGCTAAATTTTACAAATGGCTCTTCCAATGGAGGAACTGCATATATGGCTAACAATAATAAAAATTATGGAGCATAACAAGGCTCCTTCAAAGCAACTCATAAAAGTTGCCAGCAGATCCTGATGCAAACGGATCTGGCTTGATGACACCAAGCTTACCTTTGATAAGACAAGGTGAATAAGCCCTTGCAATGCATTATGAAAAAACCCGACCTGTATATATATTTGGGGTCGAGGATGTGTTTGTGCTTTTTTCACAAAAAGAAAATAAATTCTTGACATGATGTCAAGGTTGCGGACACAGAGGTGTTCCAGACTTCCAGAGATGATTGAGGAGAGGTCCTTGGTCCGGTCTTCCCTGCCCCCAAGGAAAGGAGTGCCTGCTAACAAAACCAGCTACACCACTCTGCAGAGTGTCATCCTGCCTCCAGAGTCCAGGGAAACCCGGTGGACATAAGTGCCAGGATGTGCTCCATGCAGCTGAATCCAGCTTGCCTCACCCAGGTTCCCCCACCTGCCCTGGAGCACAAATGCTAAACTGCTTCTGATGCTTGAACTCTGGTCTGCTTTGGAGCTGAGTTGCAGACTAAACATCAGACTGTTTTAAACTTTGGGACACAGAACTCATTTTAATTAAAATATTAACCTCTCTTCACTTAAGATGGGAGAAAATTGGGGTTCCTGTCACTGTTGCTCAGAGACTGGAACTGGTGGTATTTGATAACAATAATATACGTCATTGTACTCCTACTGAAATTGATCTAATGATATTTGTAACTGCTTATAGATGTTGGGAAAAGTTTGACAGATGCTGTAAAGTGTTTGGGTTTAATGCATATGTTAAAAATTTTAGATTTTGATCCCTTTTACACTGCCCTAATTTTTGACAGAAAGCACACATAACTTTATGTGGAGTAGGCACTTAAGAAGGAGGACATACCATGGGCCAGACTAAAAGGTGAATACTGGGTTGGGAAAAAGCCCTTTCTTCTTGTCTGGAGATGCAGTTATTGGTGCCAAAATTATATCATTATATCTTTTGTTTGAGGAGCTCCTCACAGTCTTTTCATTAATGATAGACACAGGGGCCCAGTGATGGGAGTTAGTGTGGATCCTCGCCTGAATAGCACACCATACAGTGATTGTAGAAACTGGCTTAACATGGCATGGTATAGGTATGAGTGCGCTCTCCACATGGCCTAAGACAGGGTGCACTGTGATCTGCTTACTTTAATCCTGCTAGATGCCTTTTATTTGAGGAGCTCCAAGGATGGGCGTCTTATGGCAGGATAATCCCCCAACCTAAGGCAGGGCCCTGGGAACCCTAGGATGGGTAAGGGGGGAAAGAAAAAAGGCCTACTCCCCACTTGGCCTAAGAATCATCAGGCACCCCTCTGTTCCCAGGAGAGGTAAATTGTTTCACCACTCGAGAGGAGGGTCTCTCCTTATCTCTTTCCCTTCTCCTTTAGTCTGACACCATGGTTGACTCTGACTGGTGCTCTCCACGTAATAACTACCTGCCTTTATATAAGAGAAAGGGGATCTGTTGGGAGCCGTTTCCCCCTAAAAATCATTACAGGAACCATCACCCTGGGGAGACTGCAGGGAACCCCACACCCATAATTGTGCTAAGAATAGTTCTATTGCCCCACACCCAATTAAACAGTTAATGGAGAAATATAAAATAAAAAATAAATGAATCAGGTAATTGTATTAGCATATTATCTTCTTCTTATTAGATAATACAATTAAATCTTACAATTAACTATAGATATTGAATAAAAATGAGGTGAAATTTACATTAGAAATCCATATTGTCATTATATGTATGATTTGTTTTATATTTCCAGAATATTTTTAAGAAGTAGAAATGAGGTACTATATAGTATTGAGATAATAAATAGTTCAGATCTTAAGAGTATTTCTTATGATTAAAAAAATAACAAAAAGGTTAAAACAAAGCAAAGGCTTTTAAATTCAAAGCTTTAGTATATTTGTGACATGTTCAAAATCAAATGAGGTTATTTTAAGATATATGTCAAAATCTCACTAGTTTCAGCAATACACAGAGACATTTTAGAAACACTAATTCTCCATAGCCATATATCTGCTGAACACAGTTTCTGAGGAAGAAAACCAGCACCTGGTTTGTACCAGAAACTCCATGTGATTCAAGAACATGACTAAAATTAAAAGCACTGTAGCTCATATAAGTAGTTATCTAAGTGTATGAAGCATTACAAACTAATACCAGGCAAAGAATGTGTTTCCTTTAGGTGTCATGCTGGACCTCCATGAGGTTTTACCAAAGTTATTTAATCCAGCCCCCCACCCCCAAAAATGTTAGCCTCTTGAGCTTAGTGGTGAAATGTAATGTAATATTTTGGCTTTAACACCCTCATTACTGCTTTTATAAAATTGCAGCTACATATTAAATATGCTTTCATTCTAGGTCACAAAATAAACAAAGAGTGTGCTTAGAAAAGATAATCTACGTGTGATTAAGACATAATTGATGCCCATGAATCAAGCAATAATTACTACTTGTAGTAAGCCAGCTTCAGGCAAATCCAGATGATGTAACATCAAAAATGATCTGTTCTCTCTTTCTCTTTCATTTAATTTTCATTATATAAAGAGAAATACTTATTATTAACATATGGGAGAATTAGCTCCATATTGATAAGTCCAAAAAATTCTGCATACAGGATTTTTGTAGTTCTAGTAATTATGTACATTAACATATTCACTATTCAATATATTGATCTATTTTGGATTTGTAGTAAAATATACACCACACTTGTATGCAATAAGTGTTTGTACAACACATATTCTTTCAATTTTTTTTTGTTTTTTTAAATATATACTGGTCATCACATAAAGCCAAAGTCCACAAGATCAAGGTAAGGGAGTCTTTGCTTCAATGTAGTCTGCTGCATAAAATCAGATGTATAGTAGTTTGCTGGAAAATACTGTTGTCTTTGAGTAGGAATGTGTTATTAACATCCACTGAAATTTAAAGTAAAACAATAACATATATGTAATAAATAACAAATGTTTCTTTTGTTTGTATGTGTTGGATGTCTGCTGTTGGCATGGGGCCTTCTAAAAAATAAAGAAAACAAACTATCTTTTTTTCATTTTACATACCAATCCCACTTCCAACTTCCTTACCTCCACCTATCCCACCAAGCCACTCCCTATTCATGCCTAAGAGAGGGCAAGGCATATTGGTTTGGGTAAGGTCCAAGGCCCTTCATACTTTAGCTAGGCTTAACAAGATATCTATGCAAAGAGAACAGGTTCCCCAAAAGTACAAGCAGTAGGGATAAATCCTGGTGTCATTATCAGTGGTCCTGTAGCCTTCCCCAGCCATACAACTGTCACCCACATTCAGAGGATCTAGTTCGGTCTTATGCTGGTTTTCTCCCTGTTCATCTGTAGTTGGTGAGCTCCAATTAGTTCAGGTAACATGATCTCAATTCATTAGATACTTTGACAAAAGTGAGAGGTTTTCATCACTTTTATGACTTATTCAATTTTGCATGTAATCACCTTTTATATACCCATTCATTAATTGATGAATTTTGGATTGTATCAGTTTTTGGCTACTGTGAATACAAATTCAATAGACATGTGCATCTAAATATCTATTTGATACCTATATAGATATAAAGATACCCATCCCTATTTGATTACACACACATAGAAAATAATGGAGTAGCTGAAACATTTGATCATCTTGTTTGAAAATCACTGAGCAATCTCCATTGTTCACCATTAATAGTAAGTAGTGTTCCATTTTCTATACTTTTTTGTTTCTGAAACACAATTATGTGTATTACCGCAATAACATTTCACTTCTCTATCCTCATCTCTGATCTATTATTGATGCCTCTAATAATCAGTTTCCAATTAAGTAATTTGAAATCAGAAAAAAGAAATTAATTATCTATGTTCAACAAGTTATTTAAAAAATGTTTATACAGTTATTTCACATTATAACTAAATCCACCCAAATCAGGTTTGAAATCTGTTTTAAAATTAAATTGGCAGCTCATTCATTGAAAGTGCGATCAGGATAAAATGATAACACAAAAAACAAAGCACATACAAATAAAATAAACAGAAAAAAGATCTATATGTAATAGTTGCATCTGGGTATAACCATGAAGGAGAAAAAATATGGATATAACTATGAAGGACAAAAAATCCCACTTATTGATTTGTTTTTGTCCACAGGACAGTCATTCTACAGAAACTGTTTCCTGTCACAGAAAATAAATTTTTCACACAAATGGTTGTTGAGAAAGACATGTTGTCTTATCTTTTTTCTGGCAAGTATGTAATATTCATGTCTGCTTGACATTTCACATTTTTCTTCATGTTTATTTTTCCCATTGAGTTTTTAGTAATAAAACGCAGAGCCTGTTCCATAATAGGAAATGTCTCTATTATTTACCCATATGCTATAAACATTTTCTTTACTCTTTATGCTATTATGGTATTGGGAAACTGATGTGGGATTCCCCTCTGTATGTTGTGAATACCACTGGTTAATAAAGAAACTACATTGGCCAGTTGATAGGGCAGGGTAGAACTAAGCGGGGAAAACTGAAGTGAATGCTGGGAGAAAGAAGGTAGAGTCAGTGAGATGCCATATAGCTACCAAAGAGGAAAGATGTGAGCTTCCAAGTGGAACCCTGCTGGTAGGCCACAAATCTTGTGGTAAAATAAAAAAAAAATAAAAGAAATGATTTAATTTAATATGTAAGAATTTGCTAGGAATATGAGAGTGATTGGCCAAGCAGTGGTTTAATTAATACAGCTTCTGGGTGATTATTTCAGGAGTCTGGGTGACTGAGAAACAAACAAGGAGCTCTCCCACTACAGGAAACCCATCTTATTCTTGATATTTGTTTCAAACATTGTCTCACAGAATTGCCTGTGAGATTCTATTTATTTTGTTTCTGAGTACTATGTGTTTGCTGTTGACACTAGACTTGGATTCTAACCAGAAGTATAAACTTCAGGTTTATCCTTTTAGATATTTCATTTAACTGTCTGAGAAAGAAATCAGAGAAATATTACCCTTCACAATAGCCACAAGAGAACCAGCTATGGTCAATGTTTTTTATACTAAGCAACAAACTGATTGGTTATTTCAAAATAGTGATTCTTGGGCAACTGCATTTGCTCAGTTTGAAGACCAGATTAATAATATTTTCCCAGATGATCATTGCTGCAACTCACACAACTATATTACTTTATTTTTCCTAAAGTTGTTGCAAAAGATCCACTAAAGAATGTTATGCTAAATTTTATAGATGGTTCTTCCTATGGAAGAGCTGCATATGTTGTTAGTGGTGAAAAATAATTGTGGAGCATGCTCATGACTCCTTGAAAGCATCTTAGAATAAAAACAGGAAAATTAAGAATTGCCACCTAATGCCCCAATTCATGTACCTATCATAGATGCCTGTGAGAAATCTGCTATGGACATATTTTAGTATGATGGCACCAAGGCAACCTTTGCTAAGGCAAAGTGAGAAAACCCATGCACTGGAATATGGAAAAGACCCGACCTTGTATTTCTTTGGGATCAAGGATATGTTTATACTTTTTTTTTCACAGGAAGAAAATAAATCAGGATGAGATGACTGCATATACTGCAGAGAAGTACCAACCCTGATGACATTGCAGTCACTGATGACTCCATAGGACTAGCAAGCAGAAAGAGGTTCTTGAACCTGTGATCCTGATTTCCTCATCATACCACCATGCTGCAGGCCCAGAAAGGGGTGCTCCATGGTGCCAAGCTTAACACATGCATGGCCAGCCTGCTGCCACTGTTCTGCACCACATAATGCCAAGCTATATCTGAACACTCAGGACCTTCACCATGACTGAGGCCACTGCTGCTACCATAATCCTGACAAGAGTTTTCTGCAGTTTGACAATTGAAAGAAGATCTTGGTGATGACTGCTGATTTCTAGTCTCTTGATGGACTTTGCTATGGAGACTTCCAGACCTAGTGATTCCTGTTTACCTTAGAGCCAGAGCAAAAATGCAGATTGAACCTTTGACTGTTTTAGTCTTTAGAACACAGAACATATTTTGATAGCATGATATTCAATTGGCTGTTGAAATATAGGACCTGAGAACTGAGACTTAAACTTTCCCCTCAGGGGAAAAATGACTCATTACAAGGAGTTTGAAGCCCCTCTTCAAATATGAGGAGGGTAGCCTAAGGGTTTTTGCTCTGCTTGGAGACTGAGACAATTACTTAAAAGCAGCATTGCCACTGAACTCTCAACCATCAGAGAAACCTTCTCTTCTTCTTTTGGTTAGAATGGATTTAAGAAGATCCTGATTTGACAAATTGTGTTATGGTATTGACCTATTAAGGCTTTAGTTCATTAAAAGATGTTAATGATTAGAAAAGGATTAGAACATGTCTAATAAAAGTTTGACATTAACAATGAATTCTTGAATTTGACATGTTTGATAAGAAATTTAGATTTTAATACAGCTAATAATGGTTAAGAAGTGCTCTACATCAACTGAAAGGGCATTCCCAACCCTGGTGATTTTCCTCTTCTTTAATAAAAAGACTATAGTCTTTAGGAACATGTTTAGTCACATGTCTAATTACAAATGAACTCTCTTGAAAAAGAAATGGGCTCAGAGACACAGAGCCCAAAAGTATTTTTCTCCCTTAATCCTTTGTTTACAGAAGTTTTCAGGCATTGATGCCTTTGATCCCTTTTCCTTCCAAGCTTCTAAGACATAGGCTTGTATGATTAAAATACAGATACCAAAAACAGGTAAGTCTTTGAAGCAGGAAAGTGTTCACATAAGGCGAGATCTTCTGTCTTGTTGCAGAAGTACAGGTTTTATTAAAGTTAATAAAAAGAGAGGAATTGTGGAGGCTGAAAAATGCAGTCCCATTTCCATCTTGTCTGACAATCAGAGAATATGGAGACTGATAATCATAGTTGCAAGTCCCAACTCAAAATGTGATTGCTTGGTCCTTTTGAAATTAAGATAGCTTCATGTCATCCTGACAGGTGGTCAAGATATGCAAATATACTTCTGCTCCTTCTTTTGTAACTATGAGGTCACCTGGAGAAGGGCAGTCTTCAGAATACATGACCTAGAAAAGCTTTGCTACCTAGACTACAGAAGGCTAATGATTTGGTGTCTTAGGGTGATAAGCAATTGACTGTATGAGTTATCTTTTAATAATGTTAATAGGCAGACGCACGCGGCAGGGGGAGAGACCAGTGCGCAGACACATGTGGCAGAGAGACGGGAGCGCAGACGGTCTAAGCATGAAACAGTGAAGCCCACACTGAGAGCAGATCGTCCCACTACAATTAAACCAAATAGGTTTATTGGGGGGCTGGCCTGCAGAGTAGTAGGCCTTTTATTGGCAAGGTCCCTGGCGAATGGGGAGGATGGTCCTGTCCCTGAAGACCCTCCTGAGTGGTGGGAGTGTTACTGGCCCGCAGCAGGACCCAAGAAATGGAGCGGGGGCATTCCCTGACCCCCTTGACTCCCCAGTCAGTCTGTGAGGGCTGCTCCCCTCTGCTGGGGCTACTCCTCATCTGCTGCGACCTCTCTATCCCTGGCCCATCCTAGCTTGCACCCAGGGGCTTCCTTCCTTCTCCATCCCTTCCACGGGGCCTTGAGATCACCCAGTTCAGCCTGTTTGGGCACTGGCTCTGGTGCTCAGGGCAGAGGGCAGCAGGAATTTCTTTATTTCGGTGACTGGCCTGCAGAGTGGTAGGACTTTTGTTGGCAAGATCCCTGGCGAATGGGAAGCCTGGTCCTGTTCCTGAAGACCCTCCTGAGGGCTGAGAGGGATCTTGACCTGCATCGGGAACCAGGAAATTGAGTGGGGGCATTTTGTAAGTGAGGCCCCTGGCCAGCAGGGAAACCTAATCCTGTTTTCGAAGACCCATTAGATAGCATCAGTAGGAGGAGATGGGCAGGCGACAAGGCAAGAATTCACCCAACAATCTGAAAAAAGACATGAAAACACCAGAAACCAATGATCTTACAACAGAAGGACTTGAACACCCTAACACAGAAGAAGTGGAAAAAATTGACTTTATGAAAGCAATAGAGTCCCTTAAACAGCATGTATAAAAGGCACTTATAGAAATGGATGAGAAGTATAACAAAAAGTTTGAATAAATGAATAAATATGTAAATGATACCCTGGGAAACCAAGAAAAAGTGATCAAACAGGTAATGGATACAGTTCAAGAATTGAAAACTGAAATGGAAGCAAGGAAGAAAACACAAACTGAGGACCAGCTGGATATGGAAAATCTAGGTCAACGAGCAGAGACTACAGAAATAAGCATAATCTATAGAATACAAGAGATAGAAGAAAGAATCTCAGATTCTGAGGACACCATAGAGAAAATAAACACACTGATCAAAGAAAGCAGCAAAGCCAACAAAATCTCATCACAAAATATTCAGGAAATATGGGACATAATAAAAAGACCAAACCTAAGAATAATGAGGATAGAAGTAGAGTCACAGCTCAAGGGCCCAGAAAGTATTTTTAACAAAATTATGGAAGAAAACTTTCCCAACATAAAGAAAGATATTCCTTTGAATATTCAAGAAGCATACAGAACACCGAATAGACTAGATCAAAAAAAATCCCCTCGCCATATAATAATCAAAACACAAAATAGAGCTACCCAACCAGCACAGAGATCTGATCTCGGAACCAGGACAGCCATCACTGGTTTGAGTTTTGGACCCATGGCAGCAGTCCAGGACATGGAACTCAGATGTTCCTCAACCTCTCTATAGTTCCTGGGCTTCCTGCTGGGCCTATACCACCAGCATACTGCCTCTCTCTTCCTATCCCACCCAGCTTGCATCCAGAACCTTCCCCCCTTCTTCTTCCCTTTGCCCTTTGGGGTGCTGGGGCCGAATCCCGAGGGCAACCAAGCAGGCAGGATCTCTTTGTTTCAATAGCCTG
>CADCXT010006810.1:0-56860 GCA_902806775.1 Microtus agrestis | reverse complement strand
TTTAATGAAAACTAACATGTCAAATTTTTTAAAGGTTTAAGAAAAGAAGGCAGCAAAGGCAATTGTCCAGGAATCAGTCTTAAAATTATCAATGAATCTACTGTTTAGTATAAGAAACATTGATCATAGTCAATATTTTGTTAAACCATTATCCAGATTCTATTCTGTCCTTTTATATCAGACAGGCTACTGGTTTAAATTAAGAGTTTAATATCTTAACTAGCAAAACTGAGAAGATTTAGCCATAAGCAGCATGTTTTATAAAGCTGTTGTATAATAAGTTTTACATCTAATATACACACTTGCCATAGCTGAATTATAATTATAATTATACTGTATTTGTTGATTATTGTATACTTTATCTGTTGATTTATACTTTACCTGCTTGAGTACCTGATTGATTTTTGGACAATTGCCTTTGCTAAATTCAAAGGCCAAAAACAATGGTCTTTTCCCAGATCACTGGTACTATTTATGCACCTGTACCTTGCTAACGTTATAGCAAAAAATCCCTTAAAGGATTTTATGCTAAATTTTACAAATGGCTCTTCCAATGGAGGAACTGCATATATGGCTAACAATAATAAAAATTATGGAGCATAACAAGGCTCCTTCAAAGCAACTCATAAAAGTTGCCAGCAGATCCTGATGCAAACGGATCTGGCTTGATGACACCAAGCTTACCTTTGATAAGACAAGGTGAAAAAGCCCTTGCAATGCATTATGAAAAAACCCGACCTGTATATATATTTGGGGTAGAGGATGTGTTTGTGCTTTTTTCACAGAAAGAAAATAAATTCTGGACGTGATGTCGAGGCTGCGGACACAGAGGAGTGCCAGACTTCCAGAGATGATTGAGGAGAGGTCCTTGGTCCGGTCTTCCCTGCCCCCAAGGAAAGGAGTGCCTGCTAACAAAACCAGCTACACCACTCTGCAGGGTGTCATCCTGCCTCCAGAGTCCAGGGAGACCCGGTGGACATAAGTGCCAGGATGTGCTTCATGTAGCTGAATCCAGCTCGCCTCACCCTGGTTCCCCCACCTGTCCTGGAGCACAAATGCTAAACTGCTTCTGCAGCTTGAACTCTGGTCTGCTTTGGAGCTGAGTTGCAGACTAAACATTAGACTGCTTTAAACTTTGGGACACAGAACTCATTTTAATTAAAATATTAACCTCTCTTCACTTAAGAAGGGGGAAAATTGGGGGTTCCTGTCACTGTTGCTCAGAGACTGGAACTGGTGGTATTTGATAACATCAATGTATGTCATTGTACTCCTACTGAAATTGATCTAATGATATTTGTAACTGCTTATAGATGTTGGGAAAAGTTTGACACATGCTGTAAAGTGTTTGGGTTTAATGCATATGTTAAAAATTTTAGATTTTGATCCCTTTTACACTGCCCTAATTTTTGGCAGGCAGCACACGTAACTTTATGTGGAGTAGGCACTTAGGAAGGAGGACATACCATAGGCCAGACTAAAAGGTGAATACTGGGTTGGGAAAAAGCCCTTTCTTCTTGTCTGGAGATGGAGTTATTGGTGCCAAAATTATATCATTATATCTTTTGTTTGAGGAGATCCTCACAGTCTTTTCATTAATGATAGACGCAGGGGCCCAATGACGGGAGTTAGTGTGGATCCTCGCCTGAATAGCACACCATACAGAGGTTGTAGAAACCGGCTCAACATGGCATGGTACAGGTATGAGGGCACTCTCCACATGGCCTAAGACAGGGTGCCCTGTGATCTGCTTACTTTAATCCTGCTAGATGCCTTTTATTTGAGGAGCTCCAAGGATGGGCAACTTATGGCAGGATAATCCCCCAACCTAAGGCAGGGCCCTGGGAACCCTAGGACGGGTAAGGGGGAAAGAAAAAAGGCCTGGTCCCCACTCGACCTAGGAGTCATCGGGCACCCCTCTGTTCCCAGGAGAGGTGGATTGCTTCACCACTCGAGAGGAGGGTCTCTCCTTGTCTCAGTCCCTTCTCCTTTGGTCTGACACCATAGTTGACTCTGACTGGTGCTCTCCACGTGATAGCTGCCTGCCTTTGTATGGGAGGGGGGAAGGGATCTGTTGGGAGCCATTTCCCCCTAGAGATCATTGCAGGAACCATCGCCCTGGGGAGACTGCGGGGAACCCCACACCCATGGTTGTGCTGGGAATGGTTCTGTTGCCCGACACCCAGTTGAAGCTGTTAATGGAGAAAAATAAAATAAATAAAATAAAATGGGGAAAAAAAAGAAAAGAAGGCAGAATGTTTTCTTCATGCACCTGAGAAGCATGGCATTGTGCCCCAGCCTCCTGCTCACACTGACTTGACATCATCTTCACATGCAGGCAACAGAAGTGACACTCTTCAGGCATCTGAGAAAATGACAAATCACAACACCACTCTGGATCACACATGCTCTTTAGGTACTTACACTGGACGTGCAAGCAGGAGACCACATGCTGACCCTGAGTCTGCTCCTGGTAACCACAATGGTGACACCATGAACCCTTTGCAAAATGCTGACCCTGTTCTTGAAACTTGCTTAGAAGAGAACAGAGGTGTGGTAAATTCACTATTGATCGGGAATCTGTTCTTGTTTGTGTACCAGGTGATGCTTTGGACCCTCCTGAGAATGCTAATGCCGCAATTCCAGCTGACTACACCTGCTATACAAAGAATACTAATTCCAAGTTTCTTCCACTTTGGGCAACAACCATTTCAATGTTACTGCTAAAATCTTCAATATGGTTTCTGAAATTCTTGGCATTGGTGATGGCATGGGTATTTAATCTAATTTGGCAGTGCCATGCAGTTAAAATAACCATGAGCTTAAGAAGGTAAGTTAGATTATAGCAATGGTTTAAAATAGATGAAGATTTTTGTACTAGAAATCCAATTCTCTTTGGCACTAATATGTATGATAAATAAACTTTGTGGTGTGTATAGGACTCTTTAGGCATTACCTAAGACTAGAAAAATGTTCATGTTTTCCAATCATATTGAAAATACATCACATAAAAGGAACAAAATCAGTTTAGTCCAACCAAACCAATCAAGTAAAGTTGGTAGGTTCACAGTTGTCTCCTATGCTAGAATGAGGGAATAATTTTCACTCCTAATGTACAACTTATGTTTTCTAAATGATTAAGCAGAGAAATGTAACTGTATTGATTTCTATTTTCCTTTTTCCATAGATGTGACTTCTGTGGATATCATCATTTTATAATCAAACACTCCCCCAATAAACAACATCTAATAATAAAACCAATGAACTAAGCCTCCACGTTGTCAGCACTTCTCAAAGACATTCATTGTGACATGACACTGCATAAGATTCTACTGATGATGCCTCTGTTACTGCTCATCCTGATGGTGCCAACAATGGTGTTTTTGATACTACTTATAATTCTTGCTTATTATTTGCTTCTGATGCACCTTTGAGGAGCTACAGACATCAACTGGCAATATGTCAGGAATATTTTACAAAATACAGAAATTTTAATGTTAAATATTTATCTGAAAGTTGACACAGAATACATTGAATTCTTTATGTAAGTTTATAATAGTTTCCACTAAAATGTGTTATGAAAGTATTTTAAACTGTTTCTTGGTATTGCACACACTGATGACATGACCTTTTGGTGACATGTTTAAAGAGTGGCATTAGGAGAAATGAAAGCACTTCCACTGGGAGTCATTTCCAGGAATGAATTTTCTACAAGTTCCCTGTCTTCCCGTCTCTGTCTGTTGCATGAATCTCAATCTGCGCCTTCCTGAAGAAGTCTGTCTGTCTGTGTCTGTCCCCTATATCTGTCTTTCCCTACATCTGTCCCTGTGTTAGAATGTGTATATCTTCCCCTTTTGTTGCTCTCTTTTATTGAATTTTACTGTAAGAATCACGTGGGGGAAGGAGTGGGACTTCGTAGAAATCATTCATGGAATCTTACAAGGGATTAAGGTAATGATTGCAACTGACCTCAACTCACCCAGACAACAAAAAAAATTGCAAACACCATGTTTGCCCAGTAACACTGCTGTGTTTAACTGTTTTTGTGGATATTCATTCATTTAAGAGTGTTTTCAAGCCGGGTGATGGTGGCGCACGCCTTTAATCCCAGCACTTGGTAGGCAGAGGCAGGCGGATCTCTGTGAGTTCGAGACCAGCCTGGTCTACAGAGCGAGTTCCAGGACAGGCTCCAAAGCCACAGAGAAACCTTGTCTCAAAAAAAAAAAAGAAAGAAAGAAAGAAAAAAGAACTTGGGGAAACTGGATGATTGGGGATAAAGGAAGGTTGGATGGGGAGCAGGGAATCACATAACTTAATTAAGGGAACCACGTTAGGGTTAGTAAGAGACTTGAACCTAGAGTGGCTCCCAGGTGCCCAGGGCAATGTCCCCAGTTAGTTCCTTGGGCAGCTGAGGATAGGGAACCTGAAATGACTCTATCCTATAGCCATACTGATGAATATCTTGCATATCACCATAGAACCTTCATCTAGCGATGGATGGAGATAGAGACCCACACTGGAGTATCGGACTAAACTCCCAAAGTCCCAATGAGGAGCAGAAGGAGGGAGAACATGAACATGGAAGTCAGGACCACGAGAGGTGCACCCACCCACTGAGACAGTGGGGCTGATCTATTGGATGTGAGGAGCCATTTCCCTCCTAAAAATCATTATAGGAACCATCACCCTGGGGAGTCTGCAGAGAACCCCACACCCATAATTATGTTAAGAATCGTTCTATTGACAAAACCTGCCCCACACCCAATTAGCTGTTATCTGTTAGCAGAACCCGCCTCACATTCCAGCTATCCAGGGAACTAGGTGTGGCAACTCTGATTGCTTGGCCTACCTGACCTGACTGAACATAACCTCCTGGCCTACGTGACCTGGACCACACAGCGAGATCCCATGTCCCTGTCCCCCAAGCTCTCATCCAGGGGCTATATAAGCAGCAACCAGGACTCTAATAAACAGGGGCTTCGACAAATCTGCCTAGCCTCCTCCTTCTTTCCTAGCTCATTCCCTTCCAGGTAGCACTCCTCCATGACCCTGGAGTAACTGATTGCAGGGAGGGTTACGACCCCTAGACTGAGTAACCCACCCAACGCAATCGACAATTGGGAGCTCACCAAGGCCAGCTGGACTGTGACTGAAAAAGCATGAGATAAAACCAGACTCTCTGAACATGGCCAACAATGAGGGCTGATGAGAAGCCAAGGACAATGGCATGGGGTTTTGTTCCTACTTCATGTTCTGGCTTTGTGGGAGCCTAGCCAGTTTGGATGTTCACCTTCCTAGATCTGGATGGAGGGGGAGGACCTTGGACTTTCCACAGGGCAGGGAACCCTGACTGCTCTTCAGAGTAGAGAGGGAGGGGGAGAGGAGTGGGGGGAGAGGGAGAGGGGCGTTAGGAGGGGGAGGGAAATGGGAGGCTGGGAGGAGGCAGAAATTTTTTTTCAATAAAAAAAATAAAAGAAAATAAAAAGAAAAAAAAGAGTGTTTTTAACCTCTATGTTTGCTATTTTATACAAATGATACACATTTCTTCCGGATCAGGGGGCACAGAAGAGAACATAATTTAAGATTACAGTTAAGTATTAGTTCAGTTTGTAGAAGATGGCTATGTAGGAAGACCAATCACAGTAGTGATAATTGTTACACTGTTCTCTCAGAGTGAGCTAAACAATCAGTTTGAGTACACAGTAGGGCAGCAGCCTTATGTCTTAGTGACATAGAGGTATGTTATGAAATCTGGCTGTGATATACAGCAAATGTTTCAATCTCTAGCATCAAAGAAATTTCCATACTACATCACTCTGGCCTCAGTCACTGGGCTCTGACCAGGTTTACAGAACCAGCCAAGAGTTCCCTACTATGAGGTAGTCCTTAAATCAAACCACAAAGTTCATTGTTCCTAAAATAGTCAACACACTATCACACAGAGAATATCTTGCCAGGCAGGTTGTAACATGCAGGGTCTACAGATGAGTAAAATCATTGCCAACTTTCCTCATCCAGTAGCTTGCATAGAAGCATCTAGTACTGCAGAAGCTAGCCAGCATGGATACAACATGACTTCTTTTTTCAAATCATGCAGTTTTAATAATATACTAACAAAGGGACTGTTCATAAAAATGACATATGAAGATAGAGAAGTTTTTGTCCTGTACAGAGATTTACTTGACGAAGTTGGTCAATAAATTATGGCAATATATCAAGGACTCCTTTTGACATAAATCATGGCTTCGTTAGGCTCATGCTTGGATGGCGTTACTGGACATATCAGGGTTCCTTATTTATGTATTTATTACTGTTTTATAAATACCATTCAAAATTTCCACTTCCTCTCCTCCTCCCATTTCCCTTCCGCTCCCTGATTCACCCTCCACCCACCCTTCCAGTCCTAAGAGAGGACAGGGTATGCTGGCCTGTGGGAAGTCCAAGGCCCTCCCCCCTCCATCCAGGATACAACATGACTTCTAAATGTCCTACATGCCAAGTGTATAGTGTGTTCAGAACAGTCCTACATTGGTAGCAGCCTATAATATTTGACTGGAGCCCCCCTTGCTTCACAGCTCAGAGGGATCTAATCTCACAGCATTGAGACCTTTATTTAGTCAACTTAGTCTACTGGGAGGAATGTTACCCATGCGTGCAGGGCTCCTTCATTCAGTTGTTTTACTTAGGCTTCCAAGGTTGCAGCTCCATTCATTAGACTTGGTGGCAAACCACGGTCCATGGGGAGAGGTCAGAGCATCATTTTCTGGATCATTTTCTTACCTTCCACCATGTGGTTTCCCAACATCAAACTCAACATCATATGGTTGGCATCAAGTACCTTCACATGCTAAACTATTTATCCAGCCCCACAAATGGTTTTAAATGACTTAAAATGTAATATTTTTCCAAAAGAATATTTTTCCTCCAAGCTTAGTTTTGGTTATCCCTTTCCCCACCACCGCACTTCTCCTCTACAGGATTAAACCTTTCCATTTGCAAGATTTCCTTACCCCTTCCACAATGCATTTCTTCTGCCATCCCACTTCCCTCCATGCCTGTTCTCCTCTTCTCTCCTAATGATCCATTTTATGCTTTCTGGCTTTTACAGGCACTCTAAACTAAAAACATTAATCTGAGAATTCAAAGCTTGGAAACACATCTAAGACAGAAGGGGCACAGAAACATTCAGTCCATACAAAGAACCTGCTTTTCTTCTGACTCCCAGGCCCTAGCTCATTGGTCCTCTAATAGTTCCTAGAATGGAACAGAGGGTCTGATGCTCCAGAGTCTTTGCTGCTGAGTAGAGGATTCAGAGTGTCTCCCTGTGTAGTCCCCAATTGTTTCTCCCTTTTATTATTTTGAGACAAGGTCTACTGATATCCAGGCTGGCCTCAAATTCCCCATGGAGCCAAGGAGAGACCTTGAGCTCTGGATCTTTGTGCCTCCCACTCCTCTAAGTTCTGGGATGACTGGAATGGGCCACCAGTTTAATTTCAAGTCTGTGAACCACAATCTCTCTTCATAATTCTCATGAAAACCCTCTCTATAAGGGAGACAGAACCATCCATATCATGATCCTAATGGAGCCAAGTACTCACATTAATGACCAAATAAAATGACATACCTAAATATAAAGAATTGTTTGATTGCACCTGGACTTATCTTCGGTCATTTTCCCCATGATAGACTCTGTTCAATATAAACCATGAAATCCTAACCTGGCTTCTAAGTAATGACTATGAAAGGCTCAGTTGCTTCTTGACCACCAAGAAGATGGGGCCAACCTTAAAATGGATTTGGGGCACACCCTCTATTTATCCTCTCCAAGTCACAATTTTAATTTGATGAATCTAGAACCAAACCAAGGCCTTCATGGTGTCTGGACCACAAGTGACAATACCACAATATGGGCAGCCTTTGTCCTGAAGAAGATGTGAGGTCACCCCCTTATCTTGTGTGATTATGTGGTATATTTACTTCAAGAGATGCAAGGCAAGATGAAGTTCATTACGAGTTTGTTGGCACCAAATCCTCTAACAAAGATGAACCAACTATACCAACAAAGTTTGGTGAGCCAATGAACTAATTCCAATACCTTATCTTCACGATTTGGGGGCTACATGTACCTTTCATTCTACATGGTTAACATTCTCAAATCAGGAGAGTCAAGACCACATCAGTCTACATGTATCCTGGGTCACAATTGAATATTGAATACCTTGGAATCGGGATGTGTAGGGTGCACCCAGGAATACCCTAAGCCTACGTATTTTCTGACCTGCCATGGATTAAGAACAATAACATAATTTCAAGTGTGATATAGGCTATAGACACAGCTTCAAGATGATGGGATGCATTTTAACTCAAGAGAGGGTAGTCTGATGAGTAACATAGTGAAGGTAAATTGGGCACGTGGGGACCTTGGGGGAGGGTTGAAGGGTGGAGAGCAGAGGCAGGGAGAGGAACAGAGAAAAATGTAGAGCTCAATAAAAATTATTTTTAGAAAGAGAAACATTATTGGCAGTGTGGCAGCTCCATAATTACCAAGGAGTCTGGGGCAAGCTTAAATTCAAGGGCTTATGAACCACACTCTCATTTAATTTGACCCAGGAGAATCCTAACCACAGAAGATCTATGATGTAGGAGCATCTTCTATCTATCTGTTGCTTTCATTAATTAATTAATAAAGAAAACTGCTTGGCCTGATAGTTCAGAACATATGTAGGCAGGGAAGACAGAACAGAATTATGGGAGAACGAAAGCAGTGTCAGGCAGATGCAGTGAAGCTCCAGGCCAAGATGGACATAGGTTAGAATCTTCCCGGTAAGCTACCACTTTGTGGTGCTACACAGTTTATTAGAAATGGGTTAATCAAGATGTGATAGTTAGCCAAGAAGAGCCTAGAAATAATGGGCCAGGCTGTAATTTAGTTAATATAGATCTCCGTGTACTTATTTCGGTTGTAAAGCTAGCCAGGATGAAAAGCAGGCCTGCTCACCTCATCGCTACAGATCCTGGACCACACCATGGCATGCAGCAAGACAAGACTCATTTTAATGATCAGACGACATGGCCATGCCTTAATATAAAGAATGCATAGATGGCTCCAGACCTTGTCCTGACATCAGATGATTTTTTTTTGCCACATCAAATTCGATATTGCTTGAAAAATGTTGTGTGTATCTAAGCTGTAAAGAACTAAGAAACTTTGGAGAGTCAGAGAAAAACAACGTGAGAGGAGTTACAATGGACAAAAAGGATAACATCACAAGTAAAGACAGAGTTAGGATGAGAGATGGAGGAAGCAGGGAGGGTAACAAAAGAGCATCAGGAAAGCACCACGAGAGAATAAAGAAGGAATCCATGAGAATTGATCTGAGTGTACATTTCCTACCCCACTCAGATAATAAAGTTTCAGTTTGTGCTACACTGTGAACTTTTTCTTTGAGCGCTGTCAGAAGTCCAGAAGATGGTTCTTTTAGACTGTTATAGGCATTTTACAGTAAACACACCATGCTTGTGTGCACATCCCTTAGCAATCTGGATGGTAGCAACTTTTTCTGAGAAAGTCTCAGATTTGGGATGCAAACAAACACATTTTGCTGGTGGAATGGCTTTGAGAACCAGCTCTTTGTCTTTTAATATGGTTTCCAGATTCATCAATGACTCTTTATAATTTTAGTGTTACCCCATTGGAATAATCTGTCTAAATGGTGTGAGCAGAATACAGATTGCTTGGCATTATGTTTAAAATGTGAGGAAGGATGCTATTCCTCCTTATAACCCATTCTGCACCTCAGAAAAGCCAGGTTAATTCTAGCAAAGGCTCTTCATAGAGCAGGTCCTAACACTGGGGCAAAGAAGGCTAAACATAGTAAAGAAAGTGCAAAAAAAGAGATGAGAATTAACATCAAAGTCTTAAAAATCAATTCCCTGCTTTATTTGGACGTATATTTGTGGTATTCACTAAATATATAGGCAATGTGGTGGAAAGTCCCTGTTCTGTGTAAGAGGAGCAGCATCCATTTCTGGCCTGACTACAGATAGATACAGTTAGCATGGAAGGAAAAGCTGTGAATCAGTAAACACAATGACGGAGAAAAGCAGAGGAGAGCCGATTTCCCATCACTCAAGCTTTTCCTAAAGATGGAGGATAGTAAAAGTACGACTAGAAAGCCCAAAGATTGTGCTCTTGAATACAGTAAAAAGGAAGACTTACAGAAGTTAACCAACAGTGCTTAGTGCTCAAAGGCACAACTTAACTCCATTTGTGAAGAATACATCTGTGCCTGCATTTTTCCCTTACACTTTCTTACAGAAAGAGATCTATCCCTCAATTACCAAATCCTCTAAAGACTTCTAAGTTATCACACACAGTTTGGGAAAATTTATTCCAAAATTTTTCTCATTTTTTTTGTTACTTTATAAATAATACCAATCAAAATTTCCACTTCCTCCCCTCCTCCCACTTCCCTCCTGCTCCCCCATACCCTTTTCCCCCACCCCCTCCAGTCCAAAGAGAGGGCAAGGTACCCTGCCATGTGGGAAGTCCAAGGCCCTCTGTCCTACATCCAGGCTTAGGAAGGTATGCATCTAAACAGAATAAGATCCCCAAAAGCCAGTACATGCAGTAGATACAAATCCCAGTGCCATTATCATTGGCCCCTCAGTCTGCCCCAATTGTCAACTACATTCAGAGAGTCCAGTTTGATCCCATGCTCGCTCAGTCCTAGTCCAGCTGGAGTTGGTGAGCTCCCATTAGCTCAGGTACACTGTCTCAGTGGGTGGACCAACCCCTCGTGGTCCTGACTTCCTTGCTCATATTCTCCCTCCTTCTGCTCTTCAACTGGACCTTGGGAGCTCCGTCCAGTGCTCCGATGTGGGTCTCTGTCTCTAAAACGGATGCTCCAGTGGCGCGATCGGTTAGCGCGCCGTCATTTTTCTCATTGTAAATGTTTCTCAGAGACATTCATTCCTCTAGGAATATTCATATTATTATTTTCTTATTGTTGCTAGTTTTGTTTCTGCTTTGTTGAGTCAGTTGACCAAGATGATTATAAAACAAGCACTAAATTTTAGGTAAATGTTGATAAGATGTAAATGAATGAAAGGATAACTTCAGATCATTTAGCATTTTTTCAGAAATAAATGATGTTCTTGTATTATCTAAGGGAACAAATTATTAAACACATGTTTATTTTCCATAGAATTATTTTTCACACCATAAGGTAACATGACTCGTTACTCTTCCCTCTCAGTCACCTTCTCTTTTCCCTTACTCCTCAATTTTTTCTGCTGTAAATATTATACATCTTTTAAATTTAAGAAAGTGAACATACTAGACTATGTATTTTGAAACCAGAGAAAAATATAAAGCAAAATCTCATTCCCCCCAAGCTGTCCATTGCAGTTCCAACATTGCATTACACATGACTTTGCCCTTTTGACTACTCATCCAATACCCTTTTCATTTATTTATTATAAGCATAATGGAAATTTGCATTATAATATTAGTAAATCAGTCTCATTTGGGACATATTCTAAAAATAAGATTCCTTTTATATGAAGAGAGCAAAGCTGGAAAATATTAAAAATACTTTATAATTCCATAAAATGTGCAATCAGTTCCAAAATATAAGTTGCATTAGAACACTATTATTGGAACATAGTTTCTATTTCTCTTCTTTGCTCTCTTTTTTATTTTTGATAAAATGAGATTCTTTCTGTGGATGACCAATGGACTTTCCAAACTCATACAGACTGCACCCTCTTCCAATATTAAGTCGTATGACCAGTCTCTGTTTTTTTTAACTCCATTCCCTTTGTAGAGGCCAGGTGTAATTTCATACTTCTGATTTTATTGATAAAAATGTAAAATTTACTTTTTAAAATACACATTAATATACATAATTACACCCTGAAAGGTAAAAGTACAACCCTTTAGCATATCTGAACAAAAGGTAAAAGTACAACCCTTTAGCATACCTGAACAAATACAATCTAAACTCTTGCTCTAATGTAATAAAGAAGATCCCTGATATTCAAGAATAAGAAAGAAAGCTTCTGTGTTTCAGTGAAATTGGGGTTATAGAGGTGAATGGACAGAGAAACGTCTAGGCTTCGAGGCGTGTGTGTGTGTGTGTGTGTGTGTGTGTGTGTTATTGGTTGTTAGCTTTTTATGTTTTCAAGTTAGGAAAACTGTTTATACAAAATGCTGTTATTTTGTGTCAGTTCATCCTTCCCAATTAGAAGCACCTAGCAACATGGAATGACAGAAATTGGGGAGAATGCTTAGGTTGCTCTTTCAGGAGCTTATTGTGCTTCTACTATTTGTTTTTACAGAAGTTGATGTTGTTCAGCTACATAAAATAAGTATGATGAAAAACATCTAGAGTCACATAATGCTCAGATGTTAATTTACATTACCCAGTATTTTGTTGAACATTTATCATCACACTCTTTATTAATTATATCACAAATTACTTAAAATAATTATTTTTAGAAAACTAATCAGACAAGAGAGATATCATGTCTTGCAAGTAGGAAGATCTGAATTTGATTTCCCAGAATCCACATTAAAAATAAATCTTATTTGGTAGTATATGTTTGCAATTCCAGTGCGAGGGAAGAAAACCTTTGGGGCTTACTGAACTGACAACATATACTAATTGTCAAGTTCCAACCAAAGGAAAAATTTATTGTATAAAAATAGGATCAATAGCACCCATAATTTTTATCTAATTTAGTCTAGTCAAAAGGTCTTCACATAGAACTCTGGGCTGCAGATTTGTGGTATCAGGTCCCCAAATTTTGCAATCTAGAGTTTGTGAAATTTCCTAATGGAGACCAGCTACACTTACTGGCTTTCTATCAATATGCATTTTTAAATTCCTTGTTATAATTATAATTTTCAAGTACTTGTTTGTAACTAGCACTCTCTAGTCATGCAGCAAGACAAATACATAGTGTTTTGTCTAGTCTAAAGTAATTACCAATGAAACAGTCAAGAATAACTATGAGAGGGCAACCAAAATTTCTCCCAACTGATATAGAACAATTGAAATGGAAAAACAGGGAACTCAGACACATTAGCACAAGTGTACAAACTGCACCACAACACTTGTTTTTATTATTACAGATCCTTTGATAACAGTCACAAGTTACAGTTCAGTGAGGATGCTTGATTCAAAGAACGGCATGCTCAAGGTAAATATAAAACACATCAATTTTATTTTTTCCCAGAAAAACATGTGACACAAAAATTAAATTTTTCCTATTTTCTAGAAATTGAGGAAGGTCACAGGCATTCCTGTGTTTCTACCAATACTTTCTGGCATTCCAAATTTCCTTCCTAAGAACTATCAAAAACAAAAGTTTCCATGCCAGAGTCACAAATATGTTATATCCTCAATAACAAATTAGGAGTAAATCTTTTCCCAACCTAGAAATCTTCATAATAGAGAAAGAGAATAGCTTTGTTTTGATAAACTCTAGAATGAAAGTGTGATGAACATCCCAAGAAACCCCAGAAACAATAAAAATCAAAATCTTTAATCTAGATAAGCATGTGTGACTTATTATAAGTCTTTAAAAGATGGACAGTAGTTAATTCTCAAGTAAACAGACTTGATGTAACCATCTGTCAAATACAGGTGATCCAAAATTACATGACCACTGGAATTTTCACAATACAATGAGTTTTAGCAGCTGTTGTTCCTTCATTAGCAAACAGAAAATCTAAACACAATAAAATAGAATGTATAGACCCTGTATATTTCCCATCTTTATGTGGCTTAGTTTTTACTCTTGTGATGTGGGATTTCCCTCTGTATGTTGTGATTACCATTAATGAATAAAGAAACTGATTTGGGGCTGTTGATAAGGCAGAACTTAGGTAGGTGTGGAAAACTAAACAAAATGCTGGGAGGAAGAAGGCAGAGTCAGAGAGATGCCATGAATCTGCTGTTGGAGACAGATGTGCTGAAACTTTGCTGGTAGGCCACGACCTCATGGTGATATATAGATTAATTGAAATGGGTTAAATTAAGATATAAGAGTTAGCCAATTAAGAATCTAGAGCAAATGGGCCAAGCAGTGATTTAAGTAATAAAGTTTCTATGTGATTATCTCAGGTCAAAGCTAGCCAGGCAGCCAGGAACAAACAAGCAGCTCTCCCCTGCAACACTCTATTTCTTTTTAAGGACTTTATTTTTTTTAAAAAGATTTATTTATTTATTATGTATTACAGTATTCATATTCTGCTACAGGTCTATAAGAGGGACTGATCTCATTACATGGTTTCTGGGATTGAACTCAGGACCTTTGGAACTCTCTTAACCGCTAAGCCCCAGGACTTTATTTTTTTTAAAAACATTTTTTAATCTATAACTGTCTCTACTCTTTCTCTTTTCTCTCCCAAGTCTATGTACATTTTAACAAGCTGTAGCCAGTTTAGAGGGTTTCTTTTCTTTCTGTCTGAATGTGTCTTTACTGCATATATGTAATCTTTTTTTTAACACTATGAGCCTCTTTAAAGAGCATTGCTGAAACCTCTGTCTCTGCTTTGTTGGCTGGCTCTGCCCCACTTGGTTTGCTGAGACCATAACCTGATGGATGAGGTACCTTAACTTCCTTGAATATGGGGAGTTTTTGGGTGCATGCCCACTACTGAATAGTGTACCACCCATGACTCATAAACCCCATTTAAATGTTTGGTTTCAGGGCCTCTTAAAAAAGCCACACCAATTTTTGCTGTCTCTTACAATTTAAATTAACACATTTACGTTAATTGACATTATGCCATGTGAAAATAAAAACATTGTCTTATTTTCATCTTGTACCTGTTTTCTGTGTCTCACTGGTGGGTTCTCTCACTCTGCCCTTCTTCCAAGTGAACCCAAAGAACCTGCCTAGCCATTAGCCTTCCAGCTTTTTATTAACAATGAGAGCATACACATGTACAGTGTACAAAGACTGCTTCTCAGTATGCAGGACCAACTCTCCCACTCTTATGCTCTCAGGACCAACTCCCCCATCCTCCCTGTGAAAAGAACCGGCTTTATCATGATGCCCAGGCAAGGTATAGAACCTATTCTCTTGATTGCTCCTGCTGCTTAAGGCCAAGGCCAGTTCTTCCTAGTGTTACAGTCAGTGAGGGGCAGGACATACTCTATGCAGCCCTATCATCTTGGCCTTCAATGGTAAAAAGGAGCCATGGACATCATGGCTGCCACAGAACAGAGCTACTGAACTAGACATGGGCCTTGGCAGCATCCCAGATTCAGACATCACCACGCCCCCCAGGTGGCAAGCAAGCCATCCACCTCAGCCTGCTCCCTATCACCTTCACCTCTTCAGATTTGCCTCTCTCCACAGGACACGAACCGTCCGTTCTCACTCTCTCCCAAATCCCACCACATATTTGCTCACCATCATAGTGCCTGACTGCTTGTGTTTCCTCCTTGCTGTCTGGGTCTCCATTTCCTATGTCTTACTGGCACTGAAAAGGTCATAATTTACCCTGGCTACCCCAGGGAGGTGCCCACAGCTGAATCTTATCGAGGCATTTTCTCAATTGAGATTCCCTTCTCTCAGATGACTCTAGTTTGTGTCAAATTGAAATAAAACTAGTCAGGACAATACATGAAGCTGGTAATATATCAAAATGTATTTCACTACAAATTCTGTCTCTATGCTTTTATGAATGGTCAAATAAGTTTTTACACCCTACTAAAAATTATGCTTTTAAGATATATATGATAATGTGTAATATGTGTGCATATAATATGCATCCATATAGAATGTATATTTATGTGTGTATGTATCATTTAATACAAATATATGTGTGTATACTCACAAACTCATTAAAATTATGCTAAAATAATATACCAGTATTATTTTATATAATAATTATAATTTTATTATGCTATAGTATTAAAATAATGCTACATAACCAGAGTAATATTCTCACATTATATCCTTAAGAAAATGGTTTGATAACAGAGCCAAGAATAAGGTACTTTTAGAAATGATACAGGACTAATAATGAACAGCTAGATGACAGGATTAATACCATCGAAAATTAAAAGTTACCTGAAAAAAATTAATACTTTTGAAAATGGTAACATTAATTTGACAGACAAAATTGAATCCATGTCAAAGAATACTGAGGAATTATCTGAAAGAATTTATGCTGTTGAATTTGACAATCAAAATTTGTTAAAAAGTTATGATTGTTTAACAGATAGAGTATCTCTCTATGAAGGCAATCTGCATGCTACCCAATTTATATCCAAGGATGAGGTGTTATCTTTAAAGGAGAAACTTCAGACCTTGGAATCACATATGCAGAATGAGGACAAAAGGTTAAGTGCCTCAAAGAAATCCCTAGAAATTTATACAGGCCAGGAGATTCAGGCTTTACAAAAGGCAGTAGTAAAAAGATTTGAAATGATTGAGGAAATTGTTGGAACCAATGAGCAGGGAAAGAAGGTACAAGGATAGGATTCAACATTGCTAGTAGCTGTCAGAGATGACTTACCCAGGTTTTTAGCTTCCTACCCTGTAATCTACTGTGACAAAGCATCAAGTTCAAAAATCCCAAAATGATCCAAAGGTAGATGGATACCTATAGGAATGAATAATCTGAAAGAACTTAAGCAAGCTGTCGTAACTTATGGCTTACATTCTGCACTTGTTAGGGAGATGATAAAGACATGGGCTTCTAGCATTAAGGCAACACCACATTACAGGCTTCAGTTAGTTTCAGCAGTCCTGGATGATGGACCCTCAACTAATGTTTAAATGCTATTTCAGAGAAGAGGCTAAAATTTTAGAACAACAGGGAAAAGCAAAAGGACTTGAGACTTCTCAAGATCAAATTCTTGGTGAGGGAACTTATGCTGACCCAAAGGCTCAAGCACTTTATGATAAACAAATCTTATCCCTATGCCACAAAACAGCCTTAAATGCTTGGGACAGGATTCAAGAACCAGAAAAATGAAGTGAATCATATACCAGGGTTAAACCTATAAGTGACTTTTACAGGGCCAGAGAAAACCTGTAAGTGACTTTTACAAAGATTAACTAAGGCTGTACAAAAAGGAATAACAGACCCAGATGCTAGGTGACTATTAAATCTCTGGTTTTGAAAATGCTAACTTAGAATGCAAAAAGATACTTGGGCCTTTAAAGGTTAGATCAGGACTTATGGGTAAATGGATCCTGCATACAAAGAACATTGAGACATTTGACTATAATACTGAATCTTGGGTAGGAGAAGCAATTTCCAAAGGAATGAGGAAACATCAAAATGCCAAATGTTTTAATTGTGGCAGAATAGGACATTTGATAAGGGATTGTAGACAAGGAATTCCCAGGAATAATATCTCCTCTGTAAATGGCAAGAATAGGAGTACTCAGCCTTTAGGTATATATAGAAGGTGTGGCAAAAGCCAACATTAGACCAATGAATGCAGATCAACAAAAGACAGACAAGGCAACCTGATACCATTGGGAAACTCCTTGTGAGGCCTTTCATGGGCCCCTAAGTCAAAAGTGGTCCACTCATTCCCAGTCACTGTGGAGGATATGTCTCACCACACACACACAAAAAAATACTGTTCTAAATGATGGAATAAACATGGAGGATAAATCAAAAATTCCAATGGGAAATAGGAAACATACATTCTGGCAGACTTCTATAAATGATCAAAGACCAAACTAAGAGTGCCTATAAATGGCATTGTAATCGTGGGTTTTATAGACACAGGTGTGTATGTGAGTATCATTACTACAGAATTTTGACGTCCAAATAGCCCTCTTCAAGAGGCAGATGTTAAATTACTAGGAATTGGAACCCTATCTTAAGTGAAACAAAGCACAAGATGGGTTGAATACATAGGGCTAGAAGGATAGAGAGAAAATCTGAGGCCATATGTGGATAATAGTGAATTTATGAGGTTGTGACCTGCTGCAGCAATGGAATACCCAGATTAGCATTCCTGCAGTCCCAGAAACTCATAATTCTAGGAAGGATATTATAAGGTGTTATACACAAAAGCCATCAGCCATTCAGGTTGTACAAGAACACAAGGCAACTAGCAAACCTTTAGAGGTAGCTAGAGCCCTACCTTTAAAGTGGTTAACTGAGAAACCAATTTGGGTTAAACAGTGGCTATTAACAGAAGGCAAACTGCAGGCTTTAGAACAGCTGGTACAGGAGCAACTAGATGCTCACCATATTAAAGAATCAACCAGCCTTTGAAATTCTCCTGTATTTGTTGTAAAAAAAAAAAAAAAAAAGAAATCCGGTAAATGGAGAATGGTGACAGATCTAGGAGCTGTCAACAAGGTAATTCAACCTATGGGCCCACTACAATCTGGAATCCCTTTGCCCTCACTATTACCAAAAGGGTGGCCTCTTATAGTTATTTGTTTGAAAGATTGTTTCTTCACTGTATCTTTACAAGAAGAGGATAGAGAAAATTTTTCCTTCACAGTGCCTATTTATAATTAGTCTCAGCCTACTAGGAGATACAAATGGAACATTGTCCCACAAGAAATGCTCAATAGCCCCACTCTGTGCCAATACTTTATGTCAGCCATTGGAAATAATACATAAAAAATTCCTAAATCTATAATTTACCATTACATGGATGACAGTTTGATATCTGATTCAAAATAGATACTTTAGAAAGAATGTTTGAAGACATAAAGAAATTTTTGCCAAAATGGGGATTACAAATTTCTCCTGAAAAAATACAGAGAGAAGATTCTGTCAATTACCTAGTTCATAGGATAGGTGTACAGAAAATTAGAACACAAAAGGCAAAAATTAGGAGAAACTGGTTGCAGACTCTTAATGACTTTCAAAAATAGTTAGGAGACATCTGGTCTTTGACCAGATGTTGGAATAACACCTGATCTAATAATTCATTTAAACAAAACCTTAGATGGTGATAAAGACTTGAATAGCCCCAGAGAATTAACAGCTGAAGTGGAAAGGAATCGACAATTGTTGAAGAGAAGCGTCCTTATTCACCTATGCCTCCTGAGCACTGGGATTAAAGGTATGAGCCACCATTGCCCAACTTGATTTATTTTTAAAATATATGTTCTAAAAATATCAAAATATAGTAGTAGCTTATCGACTTTTGTATTTTTATCCACATTGAAATATTGATAGTTTTCTAGTAAATAAAGTTGATTATTAATTTATTTTATATTTATGTTCAAATTAACTCCAGTAAATTATCAAACACTTTAGTATCCAGCATTCTATTATTTGTTATCTTATTTCTTCATATATTTTTATCACATAATTTTGAAAATACTCCAATTATATATATTCTTGGTTTGCTTTACAATTTCACCAAAATTTGAGCACTTTTATAATTCTCTGACCAACTTAATATGTTTTTCAAGTTTCATCATAAGTTGATTATGACACAGAATCCATAGTGATTTATTCATCTCTGACTGAAGAAGGACCAAGACAAAGATTGTTATACAGACTTCTAATTGACTTTACCAATTTGCTATGGCTACATTACAAACTCTATAATGCTTTAGTGGTTTCAAACCACAATTCTAGTACTGCTTCTAATTTCATGCAAGCAGATATTCAGCAGATATGAACAATCTACAGTTATTTTTTTTTTGATGTCTTCTGATAGAGTACTAAATGCCAACCATTTTGTGTTCCAGTGTTGAGTCCTTTCTGTGTCTAGAGATTTTGGTAACCGGTTGTAGCATCACAGTTGCCTGATATGTATGGTTCATAGTCTATGATTTTCCCTAAATTTATTTGATTGACAAAACATAATTGTGGGAAAAAAGAAACATGCAGATTTCTTAAGACTCACTACCAAATATTACTGCTACTGCATGTTGTTGGGTACAGATTTAGACATTACTTAAAGTAGTAATTAATATAACCTTCCACTTGGTGAGAATGTTCAAGGAAATCAGTGAGAGGAATAATGCCAACTATTTTGTAGTTATATATGACAGAACCAGTGACATGCCCTAATGTATTTTGTCACTTCTCAAGATAAGAAATACCTCATTAACTGAAAATTTTGATTGTAAGACTAAATCTGAATCACTATAAATGATAATACTAAATACAACCTAGTCTGACTGAACAATTGGCAATGTGAGAAGTTTTACAAGAGGAACACCATGAAATGAGCCAATTGTTTCCTTGTAAAGCAATTCAGATAGTACTGGTGCATTTTTCAAATATGGATTAAAGTGTAGCTTCCATAACTTGACCACAGTTCACTTGTGATCCAGATAGGACCAGTGCCTTGGGAATGGAAATAAAACTGTGTGGCAATATGCAAAATGAAGCATTTGTATTTTAAAGGAAGTCATAAATAAAATTTTCCTGATTTCTTTTTAAAAATAACACTAACATATGCCATTTGTTTGATGCTGATTTTATAATATCCTAAAGAGTAACATACACTTTCAAAAATATATTTACAACTATTCATATGTTGTTTGACATATTTTTTAACGTTTATAGAGTACATAATGTTCTTCAGATTTTGCTCTCCCAAAAATCATTCATCATAATTATTCTTTAAATTTGCTTCAGCACTAAAATAGAATATTCTTCTGTTATGCATATATTTAGTTGTGTACAAACAAAGACAATTATAAAAAATTATTTCTACTTTAAGTAGCAATTTTAAATGATGGGAAATAATAGGAAACTAATGTCTTTAACATTTTTCAATAAATAGAAATAGTTTATGCATAGACTGAGAAGCAGAATTGTTTTGAGTTATTTAGCATTGAATCCTTTCGCTCAGAATTCATGCCATAGTTGATCTCTCAATATGATAAAAAAAAAGTACTCACTAATTGGGATGCAGAGAACAGATTTATATAACAAACCTAGAATTTACTGTACAATATTGTATGGAGATTTTAAATATTTGGGCATACTTTATACTATTTTCCACAGTGGCCACAACATTATGAATTTCTATCAACAATGTGCAAGGGGTCCAGTTTCTCTATGTTCATCTATTCTGACTGGAGGTTGTGTGACCAAGACTATAATTTCAGTTTTGCTTTAGACTTTCTAGTTTCTTGGCACCATTTGGCATGCGTACTACTTGTATTTTTATCAACCAGATGAAAGTATGCATACATACATTTATTACTGGAGCCATTATTTGAATCTGTTTTTTTAAGCTTATCATTATACAATTATGATAAAATTATCAGTTAGCAAAAATAAAGCCTAATAATTATACTAGTGGAATTAATATTTTAGAGATAGTCATTTCCCAAAATACATAAAGCAATTTATGTATGTTTTCCATAAATAGTCATATATTTTTCCAGGGGTGACTTTATTTGACTACAGAAAGTACTTAGATATCCATCCGTGTACTTTCAAGACTCAGTAGTTTATTTCTTTTTTTCATAGAATAACACTTTTCCTTTGCTTAGTTTACTAACCAATACTGATGTGTTGAATATCTTCTTAATTGCTTATAGTTTTTGATAAAAGCTTTGTTCATAGGTAACCATGAAAGCACATATTGTCTGTCAATTCAGAAAATATTTATGAGGATTATATTCTGTGGAAACCTATCATGTTATAGATCTGTCCACAAAAATTGTCAACAAAACAGGCTTAGAAAGTTACATAACCGCTGGAAGTGGTTGATTTCTCTTATTGAACACCTCGCACCTCTGATCTTTGCTAATCTTACAACATTTATCACAGATATGTACTGGTATCTTCTTACTGTTGTGTTAGTATCATACTAGTGATAAATATTATTGCAAATGCCCTGTAACAGGCCTCCAGACCTTGGCTCAGCTGACGCCCTGGTAGAAGTACCATTCAGGCCTTGAAAGAACATAGGCAGCCACTCCTGCCAAAACGATAGCAAAGACCAAATCCATCAAATCTTTCTGGGAAAGTCCCAAATGCACCAACCTTGACCTTTTGCGTTTGTAGCTCTGTTTCTGGCTAATTGTTCTTGCTAACTGCTGTGTCAACCCACAGTATGACTTTTGTGTCTATAAGCCCAGCCCAGGAAAGGTTCAAGGCTGCACTGGGCTCTCAGATACACAGTGCAGTCACCATCCAATAAAGACTTCCGATTGGCTTGAACCACTGTCTGAGTAGTCTTCCCAGCTGGACATCTCACAGCACCGCTAATCGCCTTGCCATGTTGCCTGTCCCTATGAACACTTGTTGGGATATGAATGCTAAGGGCTTGCCAACAGGAAGAAATGCAACCAACCAGAGAGATGTAGGAGGCACAGGCAGAGAGCATACGGAGACTGAATGAGGACAAAGAATAAAGAAAAAAGTGCGTGGGAGTGTTACGTGAAACACATCATTCTGTATACTATTCTAAAATTTAATTTAAAAGCTTTAAAATTCTCAGTTTATTATAACTTGGTGCTTTAGGAAATTGCTTCCATGAAGGTTCAAGTTGTCTCCTCGAAAGAGTAGAATTAAAGAAATATTTTTTTTTATTTTTTTAAAGATTTATTCATTTATTATGTATACAACAATCTGCCTTGATGTATGCCCGCACGCCAGAGGAGGGCGCCAGATCTCAGTACAGATGGTTGTGAGCCACCATGTGGTTGCTGGGAACTGAACTCAGGACCTCTGGAAGAGCAGCCAGTGATCCCAACCTCTGAGCCATCTCTCCAGCCCCTTACAGAAATATTATTAAGTTTGTCAGACCATTGTTGGATAAGATTCTCTCTCTCTCTCTCTCTCTCTCTCTCTCTCTCTCTCTCTCTCTCTCTCTCTCTCTCTCTCTCTCTCTCTCTCTCTCTCTCTCTCTCTCTCTCTCTCCACACACACATACACACATCTATCTATCTATCATCTATCTCTCTAATATATATCATAAGCTAATGTGTACGAAGTTAAATGTAACTCTTCCACTGGGGTTAGATTCTACAAAAATTCTAGAAAAATCCAAGACAACCTGTTATTGTTCACTCAATAACCGCTTGGATCCAGCCACTGTCACTCTGGCTCTAGGCGTGAGGTTCTGTCCAATCAGAGACATTAGTGTGAGGCTTGTCCAATCAGGAGCAAAGACCCAGTCTGCTGGGCCCGTTATTGTCTCAGACCAGCCATCTTGGGACCTGTCGTCAGGTACTGCCCCCTATCAGGAGGCCCTTCCTGGACACTTTGTGCTGACCACCAGACCTGGTGCCTGGGTGGTGCAGGGAGAAACAGAGTGAGGACTCAGGATGCTCGGGAAGCTGGAGATGGTGAGTGAGGCGCGTGCTGAGCGGGAGGGCAGCTGTGCACTCGGTTGCCTGCGGCTGTGCAGTCGGGGCTGGACCGGCTCCGGACAGCCGGACTCCCTGTTGGCTCTCTGCCCCGGGACTGGGGTCCTGTTGCAACCCTCTCTTCGAGCGCTGCCTTGTAGTGCAGCGGTCTTGCCTGGAGGGCACCTGTAACTGGTCGGAAAGCGCCGCTGTTCCGGACAGGACCACAGTGGAAAAGCGGCCGGTGAAACCGCCGCGCGGGAGTTGGGACCGGGGTCACACCGGGGAACTCACGGGGAGCTCTGTGCCACGAAACCAGGTCTTCTGTCTCAACTGGGTACTCAGGTCAGGGCCCCTAGTTCTTAAACATCCTTTGCAGCGTAGGGCTGTGGTTTCCTTCCCCTGCAGCTCTGGGAACCTAAGGGACAGTTATCTTCTGAGTGCTGACAGTCACCCGGCTCGCCACCTTCTACAAATGCCCCAGTGTTCCAGCCTTTCCCAGACCCCTCCTTCCGCCGGGTCCCACCTGCTGCTGTAGCTCTGCCTCTGCCTGGGTTTGAATCTCCAGGATCTCTCATCTCCGGGATCTGTCATCTGTGGGCTGCTGTGACTGCCTCTCTGACTGTTTGAATCTAGTCCTGTATGTCACGTATCCCGTTGGCTCGATTGTCTAGTTCATCTTTCCCTGGGTCTCTCACCACCTCTTCTGCAAGACTCACTTCCTTGAAAAACTGGGTCACTAGGACGAGGTTGGAATCCAGAGGACCACGAGAACCACGTTCTTACTGTTTGAAGCAGATGTTCCGCTCTATCAGCTCTCTCTCTCTCTCTCTCTCTCTCTCTCTCTCTCTCTCTCTCTCTCTCTCTCTCTCTCTCTCTCTCTCTCTCTCTCTTGTGTGTGTGTGTGTGGTGTGTGTGTGTGTGTGTGTGTGTGTGTGTGTGTGCTCTTTTTACTGAAGCTCAACCTAGGGATTGCTAGACAAACATTTTGCCAAGAGTCACCTGCCCAGTGTTGTTTTGTTTTCTTTGTTGTTATTGTTGTTGGTTTTTTGGTTTGGGTTTTGGTTTTTTGTTTGTTTGGTTTTTGGGAGAGGATCTTATAGGGAGTGCAGGGTGGCCTTGAACTTGGACCTTCCTGCACTGGTCTCCAGAGTAGTTGAGAGCAAAGGCTGGGGCCCTCAGGAGTCTATCCTTTTGTGGAAACAACCAATGGAGCCCCGGTCAAGAATTGGCATTTTTCAGGCCTCCAGGTACTAACTACCCTTCTCCTCCCCTTCCCCCAGTTGCACACTGGCCTCTTGTACATATGACTAGAGGCAGATCTGGAGCCAGTTGGAGATGCACAGAATCCATGAACGGGTCTGCCCTTCATGATCCCTGAACTTTGCCAAGAGTCCTCTGAATATAAGAGGATGCCTAAGGAATCCCCAAAGAGGTAGCAAAAGATGTGTAGACAGGTACATAGATGATGACCCTGACCGCTCCCTCCCCTCCCAATACAAAAAGCACTGATAAATCTGTTGGCTACCATTAGAGGCCCAGGACCAACCTCTGGGGGTGGTGAGGGTGGGGTTCTTCAGTTCTACTTCTCACACCTGGGAGGTCATGGCAGTGGTGAGCAGACACTGTTGGTGGGGAATGACTCAGAAGCACTGGAGTTGTCGAGTCTAGAACAGGCACATTCCTCCACTCTGAAAAAGGCCACTGGTGTGTCAGTCACAGGAGGCAGGGGAAAAAAGATAAAAGAGGCTCCCTAAGAAAAACAGGGACTGCACTCAAAACCTGGCCAGGGTCTGCACGACTTCTCTGTCTGGATCTGTATGTCTGCAGATGCGTTCCTACAAACCTTTCCCTTCTCTTTTTAATTGTATTGTTACTCTTTGAGTGTATTACTTCTTTTCTGCCTGCCAGTTCCTGAATAACCACTCTGAGGCTTAATATTATTTATACACTGTTCAGTCTATTAGCTCAGGCTTATTATTAACTAGCTCTTACAATTTAAACTAACCCATTTCTATTATTCTATATTTTACCATGAGACTTGGGACTTGTTACCTCATATCTTGCTTCTCTGGTGTGGGAAGTCCTTCTGTATATGTGTTGCCACTATTGGTTAATGAATAAAGAAGCTTCTTGGGCCTATGGCAGGATAGAATAGAGCAAGACAGGAACTGCAAGCAGAGATAGAAAAGAAGGCAGAGTCGAAGAGATACCATGTAGCTGCCGAAGGAGATGGATGCTCTGGAACCTTACCGGTAAACCATGAGCCTTGTGGTAAGATATAAAATAATAGGAATGGGTTAATTTAAGGTATAAGAGTTAGTTAATAAGAATTCTAAGCTAATAGGCCAAGCAGTGTTTTAATTAATATAGTTTCAGTGTGATTATTTCAGGTCTGAGCGGCTGGAAAACAAATGAGCAGCCTGTCTACAGGTGGCTGCTGGCACCTCTCAGACTCTGCCTTCTTTTCCCTTGTGTCTTTGCTTGGGTTTCCTGCCTGGCTCTATTCTACCTGGCTATTGGTCAGATAACCTTCTTTGTTAACCATTGGCCATAAAACATACTCACAGGAAGATTTTAACTTTAACATTGTAAAATTATATATAATAAAACAGTTATCATACAAGAGTTACGGTACAATATTTAGTTTATTTGTTTTTGACAAAATTAAAGGAAATATTTTATTATCTATCCTATCTTTGTGAGCCTAACATTTTATATCTAATTTCTTTTGTCATAACTAGGAGAATTGTAACTAACTAGTCTTGAACTCCATTAATGACCCCAGAAGGATATAATAATACCTCAGTAAACTAGAAGTACATTGTAAGTAACTTTCAAAATTCTAGAAGTGATAGATATATCTGGCTTCCTGGACAGTCACCCAAAGTTCTTCTGTAACATTGGGTCATCCATGTTCAGCCTATAGGCCTAGAGGGTCTGGCAGACTTCTCAGTGAAGCAAGACATTTGAAATTGTCCTTTCTATATTGGCACTTTGTCAATCATTTTCTTTTGTGTCCTGCAGAATGTCTGGCAGACTCTTCCATGAAACAGGAACCCTGAAGAACTGTCCCATCTTGTTTGCCAATTTCAGCGGTCACTTTTCTGTGTTATACAGCATGCTGTAAACAGGCCAGATGAGAGCACTTTCTTGCCCAAATGGCTACCTTGCCACAATGAAAACAAACTCCATAGGGAACTTCTTTGATGCCCATCATCCTCTTGAAGTAATTGATGCTGCCAGGAACAGATGTGTCTCACTGTCAAGAAAAGTCTAAACTCTTAGAACATTTTATATGCCATATTCTCTAGGTGTTTGAAGATTACCTATCCATCTGAAATATATCTCTGTATATCTAGGAAACCTAACTAATATGACTATAAGTTTGACTATTATAGATGACTACTAATTTGTTTTTTATCTGGGTTTTTTTGGTTTTTTATTTTATTTATTCTTTGGCAATTTCATACATAGATACAATGTATCTTGGTCATAGACATTTCCAATCCCTCTTCCCATTCCCCAAAACATGCCCCTCCCATCTTCATGTCTTTTTTTTTTTTTGTCTTTTTTAATTGTTTTTTTTTGAGCTATACTTTTTTCTCTGCTCCTGTCCCTTCCTCCTCCTCCCCTCCTCTCCTTCCCATGACTCCTATGTGACTACTAATTTGTATTTCTTAGCTATATATTACATTTTAAATGAGCTGTATAAATATAATACCTTAACCAAGGGTAGAAATATACACAAAGTATAACAAAATTGACCTTAAATTTGTATCAATAAACCAAAATCCATACCAATGTAAAGAATTTGAGATTAACAGTTGTTTTTTGGATTAAAATAAATTTAATAATCTACCTTTCTAATTATTTTTATATCATAGTCCCATTTTTTTAAGAAAGAGATTAAATATGACCATTAATCATTTATAATCAATCTCCTTTAAATGAAAACAAACATTTATAAATAGTATTTTGGGAATTTGGTAGTAGTTTTCTATGTTAGCTCCTGCTTATTGGGAGCATTGGTAATGTTATGGGGATCCTGAGAAAGTCTGGGATTATGGTTAAATCTTAGCTATACTAGTCTGTGAGGCTATATTACCTCAGCCAGTTGCCTTGAAGCTGTTCTGGATGTTGGGTCACCTGGGCTATGATTCCCATTGGAGACCTCTCAGGGGTCTTACTTGATCAAACCATAGTCCTACCCCTCAGCCCCTTTTGTTCCTCATCTGTCATTACAGGGATCAGTGTCATTTGAGGACGTAGCTGTGGACTTCACGTGGCAGGAGTGGAAGAAGCTGGATGCTGCTCAGAGGACTCTCTACAGGGATGTGATGCTGGAGACCTACAATAGCCTGGTGTTCGTGGGTGAGGCTAAGCTCTGTAAACCTACTAGCTTTCTGCTTGGTGATAAGCGAGAGAACGTGGCTCACTGCTCATAGTAAGTTGATAGGCATGTTAGGAGACACACTCCCATGCGTATTCATGTAGGACAGTGTGTCTTTGCGATACACTTGCTGGTGTTTAATAATGAGATGATGGTAGCTTGTGAGTCTGTCGGCTCAGATATCCTTTGTATGAGGATCATCTAAAACTTCCTGATGGCTGTTATGAAATACTCAGGTAGTTTGGCAGGTATACATTCACCAGTGTATTACTGAGCACTCCAGGTTTCTCGTTCCTTCCAAAGGCACCCCAGTGGCTACACACATCTTTTTATCTGTGGCTTTCTCCTGCATCTTTTCCACACTCTAGTGACCATTACTTGATAGCGTTGAGGTAAATTATAGCTTGTAAGCCTGATGAGAACATGCCAGGTTATGTTTCTGTGCCTGTCGCATTTTATTTATGTCCTCTGCCATTGCTGGGGAGACAGAATAAAAGGTCCGTGCATTTTTATCTATTTTGATGAATAAACGAGTTTCATCCAGCAGACAGCAAAGATGAATCTCAAGCAGCTCCTACTGAAAACTCTGAACCCCGAGGACGAGCAGACACATTCCCTCACGGAATCTGTTGTTGCATGATTGTGTGAGTCTTGTGAGGGAGTGTTACCAGCCCCTTCTCCTTCAAGGGAGACCTAGGTATCTGCTCTCCAGTTCTCCTTACCTCATTACCACCGCTGTGGCTAAGCCTCCTGCAGCTCAGAGCACAGCTGCAGCTCATGTCAGGCTATTCTGTCATTCACAAAACTCCCCTCCAGCTGTGTCCATGCCACCGTGCCCATGCAGGTGTGCGTATGCCACATTCTCTCTACCACTTCTTTTGTTGAGCATCACCGACTTGACTATGTATCGTGGGTTATGTGAACAGTGCTACAGCAATGAGGATGGTGCAAATTTCTCTGCAAAAATGTATATGCTTCTTGCTCGTGCTCTCTCTCCTTCTTCTCCTGATTTGGACCTTGAGATTTCAGTCTGGTGCTCCAAAGTGGGTCTCTGTCTCTGTCTCCTTTCATCGCCTGATGAAGGTTAATATTCAGGAGGATGCCTATATGTTTTTCCTTGGGTTCTCCTTCCCACACACTGAGACAATGGGGATGTTCTATCGGGAACTCACCAAGGCCAGCTGACCTGGATCTGAAAAAGCCTGGGATAAAACCGGTCTCGCTGAACATAGCGGACAATGAGGACTACTGAGAACTCAAGAACAATGGCAATGGGTTTTTTATCCTACTGCACATATTGGCTTTGTGGGAGCCTAGGCAATTTGGATGCTCACCTTACTAGACCTGGATGGAGGTGGGTGGTCCTTGGACTTCCCACAGGGCAGGGAACCCTGATTGCTCTTTGAGCTGACGAGGGAGGGGGACTTGATTGGGGGAGGGGGAGGGAAATGGGAGGCGGCGGTGGGGAAGAGACAGAAATCTTTAATAAATAAATAAATAAAAATAAAAAAATGTATATGCTTATTCATACACATACTTAACAGCGGGAGACTATTGCTATGTAGTATTTCCATATTTTGTTTCGTTTGTTTGACACAGGTCTCGTGGATGTCACACTGGATTTGTATTTCTTATATAGCACAGTTTGAATTTCTGATCTAGGAATCAAGTATGTGAGACCAGCGCTGGTTTATTCAGTGCTTAGACTGAAATCAGGACTTCTTGACTACTGGACAAGTGCCCTGATGATGACCTACTTCCCCAGTCCCTGTATTTATATTTTAAGGAAACATAAAAATGTATTTCTTTCTTCTTTCTTTTTTTTTTTTTTTTTTTTGGGGGGGGGGGTTCAAGGCAGGTTTTCTCTGTGTAGTCCTGGCTGTCCTGGAACCCACTTTGTATACCAGGCGGGCTTGAACTCACAGGCTTGAATCCACCTGCCTCTGCCTTTCATGTATTTCTTATTATCGATATTAATTTATATTCCTGGCATCAGATTCTGAAACTTCCCATTGATTTTGTGTTTTGTTGGGAACTTGAAACCTTTGTTCACTGCATTATCACTGTCCAGGTTCAATTTTGCAGTTACTCTAATGGCCAAGTGCAAGGTCACAGTTAAGAACTCCGGAAAAATTTATGGCTGGTTCTTTTTAAAACCACTATCTCTGTCTAGGATGTCCTAAGTAGCATTTAAGTTGGATTTTTTTTTAACTCTTTTAGAGACCAGCCACCCAGCTCCCAAATAATCAGAAACTTATTCTAGTTGTGAATGTCCAGACTTAGCTTGGCTTATTTGTAGTTAGCTTTTCTTAACTCATATTATCCCACCTACCTTTCTCTCGGGGCTTTTACCTTTCCCCATTCTATTCTATTCTATTCTATTCTATTCCGTTCTTTCCTTCTGACTCCATGGCTGGTTGTGTGGCCGGAAGTCTGGGCCCCCGGAATCTTGCTCTCCTTCTCCTCTCTTGTTCCTTTCTCATCTGTGTCTTCCTCAGCCTAGATTTCCCCTCCTTTTTATTCTCTCTACAGACCAGTCCCACCTATCCTTTCTCCTGCCTAGCTATTAGCCAGACAGCTCTTCATTAGACCAATCCGGTGTTTTAGGTAGGCAAAGTGACACAGCTTTACAGAGTTAAATGAATGCAACATAAAAGAATGCAACTCATCTTTGCATCACTAGACAAATGTTCCACAGCACAGATGAATATAGCACAGTTTAAATAATATTCTGCATCAAAGCTGTCTTCCCAGCTTCGTCTTTTTGTTTCCTCTTGTCATCTGCTTATTGAAATTTTAAAAGTTATGTTGCATAATTTACTGTGTATTGTGTTACTTGGGAGTAATATTCCAAAGACTAAGAAACATGAGTGTAAAACTAGCAAATTTGAATGCATTCACCATAATGCAAATCAAAAATGGGGTTGTTGTCTTCTTTCTTCAGTGGACTTGACAGCACTCTGACGCCATGTCTGTATGATTCCCTGTTTGCAGGGCACTGCACAGCCAAACCTGAGTTGATCGTTAAGTTGGAGCATGGATTTGGGCCTTGGAGTAAAGCAGAAGCCTCAGTCTGGAACTTTCCAGGTCTGTGTATGAATACTGGATAAAGGAGATGAGCCGGAAGAGAGGCAGCTGGCTGCTGGTCTTAGTGTGCTGTTTTCACCATTGCTGAGGACAGCTGGGCATGGGAACCAGACCCATGACTTTTGCAGTCCTTAGAGAGTTCTCCCTTTCGAGCCACTTCACTGGTTTTGTTGAAGGGAAAATTTATATCTATGTCTTTATATTTTCAACAAATATGTATGTATGTATGTATATGGGGTTTTGTTTAATTGGTTGATTGATTGCTTTTTCGTCTTCATAACAGGGTTTCACTGTGTAACAACCCTACCTGTCCTGGATCTCACTCTGTAGGCCAGGATGACTTTGAACTCACAGAGATCTTCCTGCCTTATGTCCCCTGAGTGCTGGGAATAAAGGCATTCACCACCACTGTCCGATGGAAAACAAAATACACACACACACACACACACACAGAGAGAGAGAGAGAGAGAGAGAGAGAGAGAGAGAGAGAGAGAGAGAGAGAGAGACTTAAAAATAAGACTGAATAACAACAATAATAACAACAAGATCCTAAAAAACTTGAGAGGCTAGCTACGTTGGTGAGTTCTCCTCTTGGGGAGGAGAATCAAAGTCATAGACCTAAAAACTGCAGACGAGCATTCCTCAGTGGAGGAGGTAAAAGTGTTCTGACCATTGAGTCAGGCAATGTGAATCAAGCATCGTGGCTTACTCTATAGCAGCAGCCTGGCCTTGGAGAAGAAACTGGTTACGTTTAAGTCACATCTCTTGGAATTCTAAAACCAGACATCCTGTGCTCTAAGAACCTGGAAAGAAATCATCACCAGTCAGAGATGCTGTGGACACCGACAGTTCCTATGTAGAGGGTTTGTTATTTGTTTGTTTGTGTTTCCTTTGTCCAAGAGCAGCCATGGAAACTGAAAGTGCAGATGCACTGAGAGAAATGCTCACAGTGCCTGAGGTGTGTAAGGTTTGATGTGTCTGACTGTGGAGGCCCGAGTCTGATACCCGAAATCATCCTCAATCGCTCTTCTTCGTCATCCGTTAAGGTCTCTTGCCAGCTCCCCCTAAGGTTCTTTCGTCACTTTCTGATCCTATAAATCCAATGTTTAATCTAGTCTGCCTGAATTATGGAAATCTGAACTCCAGTTCTCATGCATGCATGGCCAACACTTAAGCCACTGAGCCATCTCTCCAGCCAGAGCTATACTAATTTATTTAAGAATTAAATTGTCAGCCGGGTGGTGGTAGCGCACATCTTTAAGCCCAGCACTTGGATGGAAGGCAGAAGCAGGCAGATCTCTCTGAGTTCCAGGAGTTTCAGGACAGCCAGGGCTACATAAAAAGACCCCGTCTCAAAACAAACAAACAAAAGAAAGAATAGATTGCTATATCCAATGTTGCTATAAAATTTACAGGAGGAAACTGAGGGACTATATGTTTCAGTTAATAAATAATATGGTTATTCATGGATACTGATATTCTTATGTTATTTTAGATGTTCGAAAAGCACGTGTTCCAATTGAGACCATCCAGGAAAAGGAAGAGAGGCATTTGTGTGAAGAGAAAACCACCAGTAGCAATATATCTAACGAAGAAGGGGCTGAAGTAAGTAAAATTTTTATTGTGGACACAGACTACTTGTAATCTGAACATTAAGAGTGGAAATGTTTGGGGAGGTTTCCTGTAAATCTTTCTCCTGTCGAAATGTACTACTTCTCCATACTAAGCCCTATACCATATAGGCTTGAAAAGAGCCCAGTGATGGTAACTGAGAAACTCCTCCCATATGTTGTATATCTTAGTCTCTGTAGCAAGGGGGAAAGAGAATCCTGCCATATTTGACCAGGAATATCTTTCTACACAAAGGAAATATTCAATGGAGGAACTTTATATTCAAGAGACCTCTGGCTTTTTCAGGGAATTTTTCAAATCTTTTGTTAAATAGCACTTATTGTTCAAGACACAGTTTGTTTAGGATGAAACATATCCGATGAAAAATTGAGGTTTCATGTTAAAAATAATCACACCTCACAAGACATTAGGAAGCCAAGTTAGGACAATGTGCACAATGAATAAAAGAAATTCTTCTGTCTTAAGGCACAACTAAAGGTTCAACAGAAAATACACCAAGGAGAAAAGCCAGATTCTTGTGTGGAAACATCCTGCCAAAGGCCACAGCACAAGAAGAGTCACACATGTGGGAAACACTATGACTGTGGGGACTGTCATGAAGCTGTCCATGGTAAGTCACCACCTACAGAACACCAGAGAACGCAGACTAAAGAGAAGACCTATGAGTGCAAAGAGTGCCGGAAGGAGTTCTGCCACAAGTCACATCTCTTTCGACATCAGAAAACTCATACAGGCAAGAAGCCCTTTGAATGTGACCAATGCCAAAAAGCTTTCTACCACAAGTGCCATCTCGTCCAACACCAGAGAATTCATACCGGGGAGAGGCCCTATGAGTGTAAAGAGTGTAAGAAAGCCTTCCGCCGCAAGTGGCTTCTGACTCTACATCAGAGGACTCACACAGGAGAGAAGCCTTATGGGTGTAAAGAATGCAGGAAAGCTTTCTTCTACAAGTCCCACCTCACTCGACACCAGAGAACCCATACAGGCGAGAAGCCCTACGAGTGTGATGAGTGCAAGAAAGCTTTCTGGCAGAAATCAAACCTTACTGCCCACCAGAGAATCCACACCGGTGAGAAGCCCTACGAATGTAAAGTGTGCAAGAACGCTTTCTACAACAAGTCCAACCTCACTCTGCATCAGCGAACTCACACGGGTGAGAAGCCCTATCAGTGTAAAGAGTGCTGGAAAGCTTTCTACAGCAAATCAAAACTCAGCCGCCATCAGGCAACTCACACAGGTAAGGAACCTTACTAATGTAAACAATGCAGAAAAGCTTTTCCCTGGGACTCATTTCTCTCTCAGAATCAGATTGCATTCAAGTGAGAAGCACTGAGAGTTTAAGGGGAAGTTTGTAGTTTAAATCTGCCCTCTTTGCACCTCACTGAACTCAAGTAGGCAAGCTCTGGGAACATAGAGAATGCGTTAAATGTTTCTACTGTATCTCTGGTCTCTCTTCCTGAGTGACTCATATGAGAAACCCTAGGTATTGCATAAAACCTGTTGTGTACTGTTGGTCCTCACTTGAAATCAGAGATTGCATGCAGGTGAGACTGATGAATGTAAAGAATGTTTGAAAATGTTCTTCCACAAGCCAGGTCTTAACTCTAGGGAACACATACTGGTGCAAATTCCTAGGACTGTAAATGGCTTCTTTCTGCATATTCAATGCATACATGTGAAATAACATTTGAATTGAAGGACTGTAAGAACGGTTGTATAATTAATGGAGCCTCAGTTGATTTGACTTCAAGATATACAAGGAGGTTAGTAGCCCTATGAATTTAATGATTACAAGGTTTTCTAATATGAAACATTGTCGCAGTTATTAAAAGCTCACAGAGATGGAGGATTCTCTAAGTAAAAACCAGAAAACACCCAGAAGAATTCAGACCTCAAACTATGTGAGTATACATCGAGTATATACAGACGTGAGAGTAAGTGTACAGCAGATCATTTACCCGGTTCATACTGGGTAACTTGCTTTTCACCTTGCCCATTTTGGGTGCTGGTGCACAAGTTCAGGGCAGTGTAGGGCTCTAAAGCTTGTGGGAGGGAGCATTAGAGCACAGGGCTGTGAGAATTCCATAGAAAGTGGTTGATGAGGGGCCTCCAAGTCCCAGGTGGTGGTGGAGGGGTCTTGCATTCCAGGAAATGGATGTGTGAACTTTAGAACTTGTGTGAGATGGGGACGAGAGGCCCTTTTAGTTAACATTTATGCTCCATACTAGTATTAGCTTGGAGACCATAGCCTTGGTCCTGTTTGCAGAATCAGCTATGAGGATGGAGAAAAGTACAGCTGCAAGTGGGAATGGCCTCTTTGGTGTCTGTCTAGATTCTAACAAATGTGTATCATCGGTTACTCATCTGTCAGCATAAAAACTACAAAAATGATAAAGTATTTATGATGTAGAAAACTATGCTTCATCGTTACCTCACTGCATCAGAATTCATATTATTCTATAAATATAAGGATTTTAGAGTAGGCATCGAGCCACTCATATGTTAGCAAGCATCAAATCACTTATTAAAGTGAAGAATCATGGCCATCGAGTTGGCTCAGGTAAACATGCTTGCTGTCTGTCATGCAAATTCTAGTTGGTCGCTGGGCGGTGGTGGCGCACGCCTTTAATCCCAGCACTCGGAAGGCAGAGGCAGGCGGATCTCTGTGAGTTCTAGGCCAGCCCTGGTCTACAAGAGCTAGTGCCAGGACAGGCTCCAAAGCTACAGAGAAACCCTGTCTCGAAAAACTAAAAAAAAAAGATTCTAGTTGGTCTTAATAAAAACCCAGAGTCAGCCATCAGGGGTGAAAGCTGGAAGATTAGAGGAGCAAAGCAGCCAGTCACTAGTTCTTACCTCTGCTGAATCCTCAGATCAAAGGGTAATCCTGTCCCTAAGAATCCTCAGTCTAAATGCTGGCTCTATAAAATCTCAAACTGAATGCTCAGACTGAATGCACTGAGCTCCTGTCTCCTTCCACTTTATAGTCCTCTCTCTGCCCAGCCCTATATCACTCCTGTCTCCACCTCCTTAGAGCTGGGATTAATGGCATGTGATCCCAAGTGTTAGGATCACCTTTGTGTGAGCTCTTGCAGCATGAATAATAAAAACGCAGAGAAAGAAATTGGGACTCAACCTGAAAATCTGCAAAACGGGGCAGCCAAGCCACTAGAGAAGTCTTACCTCCACCAAGACTGGGTGACTGCAAACTAACCAGCTAAGCCTCTCTCGCTCCTCCCATTTTATATTCCCTTTAGTGCTAGGATTAAAGGCATAGGTCACCACCACCTGGGTTTGTTTCTGCATTGCAAATCAGTAACTATGTTGAGCGGTTCTTTAAAATCCCTTAGTACCATAAGAATAGCATATAATTCTGAATTGGACAGAATCATAAGGGTTTTGTTCCACTTTACTTAAATTTTCTGGTTTTCAATCTGCCTTTCCTGATTTGCTTGCATTAGTATAGAATGTAGTATAGTTATCAGTGTGTCCCATACAATGTGAGCAAGAATCCAATTCATTCTCTTTATAAGTCGAATTCTCTTGTTTTTGGAATAGTTATTGTTAATCTCTCTCAAAAAAAAAAAGAGCTTGCTACAAGCTCTTTGCCAGGGTTCACTTTCTTCTCATAATTTGTTAATTTCATCATTATTAAACAGTACTCTAATTTCTGCTAATTAATGAAGTCTCAATTTTTCTTTTAGAATTAACTCAGAGACTTTTTCCACATAAGTTTTTAATTTTTTGCTCAGTTTGTCGTGAAAAGATACATTCTAAGATAATATCTTCCCTCTGTATTAAAATTCCTCTAGGGGCCGGGTAGTGGTGGTGCATGCCTTTAATCCTAGCACTTGGGAGACAAAGGCAGGTGGATCTATGTGAGTTCAAGCCCAGCCTGGGCTATGAAGTGAGTTCCGGGACAACCAGAGCTGTTACAGAGAGATCCTTAAATTACCTGGCGCTAGTGAGAAGGAAACATGGAACACACAACAAAACCACTTAGGGGTTTATTAGAGGGGGTGTGCACAGGCCTGGGGAAGTCGGTGTGCAGAGAGAGAGAGAGGAAGATGGCGCGTTCAGCTTTTAAAATCTTCCTAGCATATGCATATAGGGGCTTGATGTGGCTATGTCGTACACAGATGACGGGCTCACATATATGCACAAGGTCTTAGCTGAGTCATGCGTAGATGATGTAATCCATGCAGCACGTGGGTCACGCGAGGCTCTTAGCATGCCCAGAAGCCACTAGGCACTTCTGCCTGAGGGCTTGTCTGCACATGCATGGCCCCTAGAACCCAGAAGTATCAGCCTTATGGGGCTGAAATCATTACAGATCCTATCTCAAAAAACAACAAAACACAACAAAACAAAAAATTCCTGTAGGGGAATATTTGGAGAGTACTATGACCAGAATGCAGTTAAGATTTGAATCTACACGATCCACACGTGTCTTCTGTAATTTCTCTTCAATCAAAGGCAATTCTCTTTCAGTTTCAGCTGATAATTCCCTGGGACTTTTAGGCCCTTGTTGCCATCTAAGGTTTTGTTTAAATGAATTAGTTCATCAGGTTTTACCCCAATAGTGAGCTGTAACTGGGAAATGTCTTCTAGCAATCTTTGGAAGTCATTAAGAGTTTGCAGTCAATCTCTCCTAATTTGTACCTTTTAGGTCTAATTTTCTGTAATCCAAATTTATAGTAGGAGTCCAGTTAGCTATAACAGAGCCTCTGCCATTTGGCAGTTTCTATAAGGGTATATCAAGGTTGGCTGTCTGAAAATCCTATACTGTTCCCCTCTATATAATGCAATGCTGAAACTGCTCTCCATTAACTTCTTCTGCCTGGGTTTGAACCTCTCTGTGATCTGTTTTATTAGATTTTTCCAAGTCCTGCATCTTAGCACTCAGATTAATCAACTTTTCGGTGATATGACAAAAACTATAATGCTGACAATATTTACAATTGATGTTACATAAATCCCATCTAAATTAGATATCCTGTCATTTAATTGATCCATTTTTAAACTGTCTAACATATTATCATACAGAGACCCAATCTCCTCTATTATGATAGTTTTTCCCATTTTTTAATGTGTTGGGGGGATACTCTCCGTTTTAACTAATTCTTCCCTTTAAGAATTCCCAATTATCTTACCAAATTTACCAACAATGTTGATGAAGATATGAGGCTGATTATTGCTGCGTAGAACCGTAGAAGCCTCACTGGATTTCAAGGCAGCTACCGAGTTTGTCAGCAGACCAAGAAGGGGGTTCAAGAGAGCCTGCAACCCACAGTGGAGAGGTGGCGCTGGAGCCCACATGCAGCCCCCAGTCTGTTGGTGGTGCCTCAGGCAAATGGCTTTTTCATGAATTCATACCCCAAATGTTGGGTGCCAATTGTAGCACAAATAATAAAAACCCAGAGACAGAAGTTGGGGTTCAACCTAAAAACCAGAAAAACAAGGCAGCCAAGCCACTGGAGAAGTCTCACCTCTATCAAGGGTGGGCGACTGCAAACTAACCAGCTAAGCCCCTCCCTCCTCCCATCTTATATTCCCTCTAATGCTGGGATTAAAGTCAGGTCTGTCTAGTACTGGGATTAAAGGTGTAGGTCACCAACACCTGGGTTTGTTTCTGCATTGATCTTGTGTAGCCCAGGGTAGCCTTGAACTCACAGAGCTCTATCTGCCTCTCTCTCCCAAATCCTGTGATTAAAGGTCTATCACCATTACCTTACCTCTACTGGCTTTACCTTTGCCTCTGATATCCAGGCAAGATTTGTTTATGAAAATACAGATAATATACCATTATAAGCTCTGTTTCTCTTTTAGACAGATTCAATCTCAGGTAGCACAAAGTGGCCTTGAACTCACTGAGATCTGTCTGCCTCTGTCTCCCATGTGCTGGGATTAAAAGTATGTGACACCATTGCCTGGCATCTATGACTAGTTAGTGGCTTAGCTCCACATTCTGATATTCAGGCAAGCTTTATCTGTTAGGTCCCAAACAAAATATCAGTATAGCTGTCAAGACTGACAACATAAATTAATCTCCTGGGCCTCTGTGTCAGAAGATAGGCAGCCTACATAAGTTGCCGTTTAGCCTCTACATGCACACTGTAGTACATGCACGCTCACATACCTGTGCATATGCTACATAAATCAAAATGAAGAAAAAAAGAAAGAAAATGCATTAGAAGCGATAGCGTTTATTTTTCTGGACATTTACCCAGTTAAAGTTTACTTACCAAATTTGTGTTGCTTGTCTCTTTTATATTTATATTAAAATTTCCATACCAGTGATGACCAATGGGGTGACCACCTGAGTTCAATCCTCAGGACCCATGTGTAAGGAGAAAAGTACTTCTTCACATGTACATCATAGTATTGGCATCCGTGCATTTAACACACTTATTCAACATAATGATATTCTATTATTTGTAGAGCAATCATGTAAGAAATTGCACCGAATTTAGAATATGTCATTAGGCAATTTTAGCTTGCCCCCCTCCCCTATCAACCAGTGGTGGTTGTGTTTGCCTTTAGTCCCAGCTCTTGGGAGGCAGAGGCAGGTGGAGCTCTTATTTTAAGGCCAGCCTGGTCTACAAAGGGACTTCCAGGACAACCAGGGCTACACAGAGAAACCCTGCCGCCATTGCTAGTGATTTATTTTTAAGTACAGTATCTATCTAAAGCCCCATTGTTTGGTACTAAACATGGTAGTCAGAGCTATTCTAGTATTCATGTTCCTCCTGATGAGACCTGCCAGCAACAAGTGCCCATACAATGCAAGATGAAACAGAACCAGGGGACTCAAAGCTGAGCTGCTCAGGAGTGCCTTTACTGACATTCTGTGACACTTATTCTGGATAGCAGGCAGATATGGTGCTGAAGCCGGTAGCTGAGAGCTTACATTCTTATCTGCAAGTAAGAGGTACAGAGAGAGCACTAACTGGGAATAAAGTGAGCTTTTGAAACTTCAAAGCCCACCCCCAGTGACACACCTTCTCCAACAAGGTCACACCTCTTAATCCTTCCCAAATAGTTCAATTGAGTAGAGACCACATATTCAAACGTAGAAGCCTATTGGGGCCATTCTTACTCAAACCAACACAAATATCTTTTATATACACAGCTGTGGCTATTTTAGGCAGGCATAGCTGGGTTTTCATTGTTTTTATTTCTTGAGGCAGTGTTTCCTCTGTGTAGCCCTGACTGTCATAGAACTTGCTCTGTAGACCAGACGGGCCTTGAACTCACAGACGTCCCCCTGATTCTGCCTTCTGGGTGCTGGGGATAAAAGAATGCACCACCACTGCTAGGCTACAGCTGAAGTTATTAATGAGAGATTTTTAAGCAGGATTTTTTTTCTTGACTATGAACATATATCATTAACTGTTTTTTTTTAAGCGCACAGTATCTTCCTTAGGTTTTTGTTTGTTTGTTTCTCCCTGTCACAGAATCAGGGGGTCAGCCTGACCCAGGACAGGGACTAGGAAGTCTACTTTGAGATAATCATGCTTGGGTCTTGAGTGTGCAGGCCAGATCCTGTCTCAGATGCAGCTTTTCAGTGAGCTGATAATACCAGACACCTAAGGAACAGAAAGAAAGAAGGAACAGAAGCTGATGTATCCAGGCTTGGTAAGGCATAAACTAAGGTGTGGTAAGCTTTCTCATCGTCCTTTATTTGGACCACCAGCCCCCAAATAATGACACTGAGACCTAGCATTGGCTATGAAAGCTTGGCCTTAGCCTTGACTTGCACAGAACTAGCTCTTTTAACTTAAATTAACCTGTTTCTATTGATCTGCTGATTGCCAGGTGGCTCTTTATCTCTGGCCTGCACACTTCAAGGAAACTCTCCTCCATTGCATACATTCAACTCCCTCCATGTCTCACGGGTGAAAAACACACGCCTAGATTCATCCCTTCAGTTCCTCTCTCTCTGCCTGAAAGTCCCTCCTAACCCCTCCTGCCTAGCTGTTGACTGTTCAGCTTTTTATTAAACCAATCACAACAACACATCTTCACACGGCGTAAAAATATCCCACAGCACAAAGGCAAACCACAGGCGTAATGCAAAGAGTCCCAAGAACACAAATATCCGATCTTAGTGGAAGCAGGCTTGGAGACCAAATGTCATCATGGGCACAGGTTCCTGTGTAAGCTTCTCAGTTGCCCTTAGCTGTTTGAACTGTGGGTACAGCCTGTTGACATTCTCTGCTAGTATTGTCAAAGGCCAGCATTTCTAATAACATCTCTCTAAGATCAGGTTGAGAAACAGTCTCTTCATGCTGCCAAGTCCTGAAATGAAGGGATTCAGCACGTTCAAACAAGTCCTGCTGTAGTAGTTAGTTCTATTGCTCTGAAGAAACACCACGATTATGGCAGCTCTTATAAAGGAAAGCATTTAAAACTTTAATTGAGGAGGTGGCTTACAGTTCAGTTTTTCAGTCCATTATCCTCATGGCAGGGAGCATAGCCGCTTGCAGGCAGACGTGGTGCAGGATACATCTTGATCCGAAGGCAACAGGAGATGGACTGAGACAGTAGGGGGTGTCCTGAGCATAGAAAACCTCAAAGCCTGTCCCCACAGTGACACACTTCCTTCTACAAGGCCATACAAACATACACACTCCAACAAAGCCACACCTTCTAATAGTGCCACTTCCTATGGCATTTAGGGGGCCAGTTACATTCAAACTACTATACCTGGCCAGCTTGCCCCAGTCATGGAAGATCCATTGCTCTGTTTCAGCCATCCCTCTCAACAATCCCATCATACTTGAATATGTAAGTCTGTAATAAAAGGATGTGGCTTGTTTAAAATTCTTAAGTATTTTATAGGGTATAGGCTTCTATTCTGCATGTATTCCTCCTGAGGAAAATTATCAACTCTCAGTATAAAGGGCTAGAAGTCACCAGGGCCACAGGAGAGGAGGTTGGGTGTGCCTCCAAACCCCCCTTACCTTTGAGTTTACCAATTCCCTGGGCTGATGCAGGATCACAGGGATGCAGAGGAGCAGCTAGCAGGGAACTTTTCATCTCTGAATCATCAAAAGAGGCAGAAGACTGGAAAGTAGGAAGAGCCAAGGGATTAGGATGGGGCTCATGTGTACATCTTTTCTCTCTCTATCTGAAGGCGTTAGCTGTCCCATTTTGTCTCCTTGTACAAGGATCACTTGCAGTGGCTGAATACTTCCGTCCAAAGATTAGAAGGAGACCAGACATTTAAGGGGCTCACTATGCCCTGCCGATTAGCCTGTTTTAAACAGTACAAATACCTTCCTAATGCTTTCTGGACAATGTTCCCTGTGCTGGACGCCAATCACAGTATTTGTCTATATAATGAAGGTCACAGAAATCTTGTTTTTGTACTTTTGATGAAAAAGAAACTTGCCTGGTGGTGGTGTACACCTTTAGTCCCAGCACTCAGGAGATAGAGGCATGGAAAATCTCTGAGTTCTGAGTTCTTCAAGTTCAGCCTGGTCTGCAGAGTAAGTTCTAGGACAGCCAGCCAGGACTATACAGAGAAACTCTGTCTTGAAAAACAAAACAAAACAAAAAAAAGAAAGAAAGAAAGAAAAAGTCAAAGAAAGAGGAAGAAAAAAATAGTAAAGTTGATGCTAGAAATGACGTGTTAATAGACGTGCTTAGGAGACAGTAAGTCATACAAGTAGAATTTAGCTAGAGGAAAACTTCCCCCCAAATACTCCAAAGATTAGTTTGCCAACCAGGCCTGTGAGAAATAAGGGAACTATAGGATGCCAGGGTGTGGATGTTTGTTTAGCAGGGCTGAGCAGCCATTGAACTCTATTCCCAAGACTAAAGAAACAGCTCTGTCTTAAATTCAGCCATTAGACCCTGATTACCATTCCCAAAGATTCTGAAGGGCAGCTCTGGGAGGCAGCATAGGCTCACAACTGTGCCATTAAGTCTCCTGTTCTCTTATCAGAAAAGCATAATTCTTCCAGGTAGACAAGATGACCCTTGGTAACAACTATTTCTGAAAAAAAAAAAAAATTAAGCCAGGCCGTGGTGGTGCAAACCTTTAATCCAAGCACTCGGGAGGCAGGGGCAGGTGGAGCTATGTGAGGCCAGCCTGGTCTACAAGAGCTAGTTCCAGGACAGGTTCCAAAGCTACAGAGAAACCCTGTCTTGAAAAAAAAAAAAAAAAAAAAGGACAACACTGGCATGCTTAAAACAATCCTGGGAAATACAGAAGATCCATGCTGTGTAAATGTCCTGTCTGCCTAAGTGGTCAAGCTTGCAGTCTCCTGTCTCTGTTTATATTGTAGTTTGGCCTGGGACCAAAACAGACTTATGGGTGACAGTGTTCATGGTATACATAATCCTGAAGTATATGTACACTAGTAAATTCTTTTGTTCGTGTCCAACTCTCCTTAGGCATTAGCCCAGCTAAACAAACACTATCATAGAGCTTTTCCTTAAATAAATCGCTCTCGAATGTGGAGTGATTCCTCCTCACTGGCTTAATGAGTTAACAGAAGGGGTTGCTGACGTCTGTGCTGCTGTACCTGCCGTGGCTCTTATGATGGAGGGATTGATGGAAGCAGTGAGGTCTTTCCATTACTGTTGACTTTGCCTGAGATCAGATGCCTTTGTTTGGAATGGATGATGGTGAGCCCTCAGGGATCCTGTCTACACCTTTGCATGTCCTAACCCAGAAGCACAATTAAGATAAAAGTTAAAGTATTTAGTTAAAAGGCACACCTTTTAAGACTTATTGTGGCTGGATAAAGTGTCCACTGTCAGAGCTCTGATCAGGAAGGTCCCAGAGTCCCCCAAACAGTAAGGGCTACTGTCACTGCTATGACGTGTACACCAAAACTATGTGGTGAAACCTGGTTGCTGAAGATGACACACGCTTTGGTTGCAGAACTCAGGAAAATAAAAGTGTGATGGAACTGGATAGTGCCCGGAGGCTCCATGCTGGCTGCTTGGCTGTGTGCTAGGCAAGGTGCCTGCTAGTGCCCAGGTGGTGTGACAGCTTTCTGATTGGATTTTAGGGCTACCCCGCAGGCAGGAACTCATATCCGCTACTGTAAGCCAGGGGTAAAGCCCATGGGTAAGGAGTCACAGGTCTCCGTGGGCAAACGACTGCTATTGTTTTGTTGAGTGGGTGTGACCTCATCAAACTGTCTCCTGCATATTTGTGCTTTGCCCATAGGTCACTGCTTCTGTCAACTCCAATCCGCCATGGGAGGAAACTTCCTCTTTACAGTGGTGTACCACAAAGCCTCATAACCACCTGACCTCCTGAGACTAAGTGACTATTGTGACATTCTGATCCAATGCTCAATCTCAGATGGAGGAAAATAATCCAACATCTATGTCATCCATCTAAGCCTCAGGGAATGTTCTGGAAGAGGTGGCTTGAAAGAATGTAAGAGCTGTAGGAAGGTTGGAGGTTTTTTTTTTTTTTTATCAATATCCTGTAAATTGAAACATTTCCATCCTGGAGGGAGGCCCCTTAGAACTCAGGAAATAAACTCACAATTGTCAAGAAGTCCCTGAAACTTAATAGATTCACCAGGTCCAATTCTCCCAAGGTGATATAGGCAGCATCAAACACTAAGGAGAGGAGTTGAGCAGTTGAGCTGTCTGGAGGAAACTGATCTGATAAGCTGGTTGTGGGTTACTCAGAAAAATCTGGGGCTGTAGCTTTTGTGAGTTATCCCCTATGCTGGTATGGTCTTGCCAGGGGCACATCTGCCTTTGAGTTACCCATGCTTATGTAAGTCACTCATTGCTCAGGCTTTGTAAGTTATCCTCATTTATTCATCAAGCTGGACTTTGGTCTGTTGTTGGTGCACTGCCTAGGGTGAATGGATGTTTGTTTTGTGTCTTCCCAGGAAAAATCAAAAACAGCGTGTGAAGATGAACCCGCTGAACCTGAACCTGAACTGCATCAGAATCTGCCCACAGTCTGGAGAAGGTGTCAACACCCTACTAATCACATCATTGCTAGAGAGATGTCAGTATATGTCTTAAGGTTTCTCTTGCTGTGAAGAGACACCATGACCAGAGCAACTCCTATAAAGGAAGACATTTGATGGGGTGGCTTACAGTTTCAGAGGTTTAGTCCATTATCTCCATGGTGGGACATGATGGCGAGCAAGTAGACATGGTGCTGTAGTTGAGAATCCTGCATCTTGATTGGCAGGGAAGAGGAAGTGAACTGAAGCACTGGATGAGGCTTGAGCACATATGAGACCTCAAAGCCTACCAGACTGTGATGCACGTCCTCCAACAAAGCCACACCTACTCCAACAACAACATATCTCCTGATAATGCCTCTCCCTCTGAGCTTATAGGAACAAATTACATTCCAACTCATTACAAATTACATTCCATAACATATACTCATTCCAAATTAGTTTAGTAAACAGTCAGCACCATGTTTTACCAGTAAATAATTAGTAGCAGCTCATGTTTTGTTTAAAGTTCCTTCATTTTCTCCTAACACAGTAGCCATGTTTTAAAGTATTAACTCTTCTCATTAGTTCTTTTTATGCTCACCTCTCTCTCTATCTATCTCTCCATCTGTTCCTGTCACTGAGTCAGAGGGACAGCCTGAGTCATGGAGCTTGGAAAGAAACTTGAGACAAGCGTGCTTGGCTCTGAAGTAATTGGTCTGAGACAGCATGTGCCTGTATACTTTTTAAATATTATCTGTGCCCAAAGGGCATTTAAAAGAAACATCTAAGAACCCAGAAAGTGATGACATCTGTGTCTTTACAATTAAAAGGTATAAACAAAAGCAAGAATGTTCATGCTTGGTAAGGCAGAAGCAAAGGCAGACAACAGGCATAAGGCAAGGAGGCCCAAGAACACGAAGGCTGTCCTATATCAGAGCCAGCAGGCTTGTAGACTCAATGTTGCTGCAGGCTCCTATGAGTGGGCTGGTATCTCAACGGCTATTGCCTGAAGGAGCAGCAGGAGCTCTCGCATAATCTTCTCAAATGTCTTTAGCTGTTTGAACTGTGGGCAGGGTCTGTTGACATTCTCTGCTAACATTATCAAAGGCCAACATTTCTATAATATCTGAGATCAGATCAAAAACCCACCTTTTCATGTCACCAAATCCTGAAATGAAGGAATTCAGCAGGTTTAAACAAGTTCTGGCCAACTAGCCCCAGTCATGGGGGATCGGTTGCTGCACTTCAGCTACCCCTCTCAACAATCCCATCATACATGGAGCTGTAGCTCTGTAAGTGGAGATGGCTTGTTTAAAATCACTAAGGACCTAATACACAATAGGCTTCATTCTGCCCACATTCCCCTCTTAGAAAAAATTATCACCAACTCTGAGTCTAAAGGGTTAGAAATGTACCGGTATTTCAAAGTGCCACAGATAGGTATGGCTCAAGATTCTCTTGCTTTTGAGCTGAGTCCTAGGGTTAGTGCAGAAACACCAACTGTAGGGATGCAGAGGAATGGATGGTTAGCAGAGAACTTTTTACCTTCTGAATGGTCAACAGAGTCAGAAGACCGATCAAGGGAGCCAAAGGAGGAAGGCAGGGCTCCACCCATCGTCTCATTTCCTTCTGAAGGAGCTATCTACCCTGTGGTGTCTCCTTGTGCCAATAGGGCAGTAGCCATTTGCAATGGCCAGATACTGAGGTGAAAAAAACCACAAGGACAAGACATTGAATGGGATCCCCTAGATTTGCTGAGGAGCCTGTCTACAAACATAAACACCTTCCCATTGCTTCCTGGGCAATGCTCCCGTAACAGAAGTAACAGTATTTGTCTCTATATTCTGACAGGTCATAATAATCTCGTTTTTGTACTTTCTTCTGAAATGCTTTTACCATTGCTTACCATATGCACATATGGCCTGCCCTTTGCTCTCGCATCCAGGAGTGGGACCCTAGCATGCTTTATAATTTTGTTTATACTTTCTTGTTGAATTTTTTAAAAGTTCCCATGTTTTAGTTTCATTCCTTTAACCAAAAAATTCAAACTCTTAAACTATTACACTTACTATTTTGCTATTTGCTTTACCATGAATTTTCTATTTTAAAATTATTAAGAATTTGAGTATAAAAATCAGATCTAAATCAATAAGGATAATATAACCTACTTATTGGAGGCTACTATGTCAAAACTTAAATTCAAATTATGTGCAAATTAGTTAAAATTCTGAAGCTTGGGTATGTCACGAGCAATGCCCATGCGTCAAAATAACTTCCTCACAAAGCATCGTATTTGATGTCATCGAGTATATTAAAGAATTTGAGCTATGATAGAGCTGAGGGATTTGTACAGTTCACAGAGACTGACCTAGCATGCCAGAGGTCCTGGATCTGATCCTCTTGGCTATACACCCACAGCAGGGGTGGGGTTGGAGGCATACCTCTAGTCAGCATTTCAGAGGCTGAAGCAGGAAGACACAGAGATGTTGCTCTAACCATCTCCTCAGCCTTCCTGGAAACTACAGCTCATAAAAAAATAAAGGTACATGTTTGTTCTTTTAGCTCGTTTATTTGTCTTGTTTCGTTTGACATACGGTCTTTCACCATAGCTCCTGTAATTCACTATGTGGACCAGACTGGCCTCACACTCACAGACATCAGTCTGCTTTGGCATCCCCAGTGCTGGGAATAAAGGTGTGGCCACCATGCCTGACTCTGCAAGCTTTATTCATTTGTCCTTCAGTTTCTTTTTTAATTTAATTTTTTTGCTTTTTATGTCTATGAGTTTTTTTGTGTATATTTGTGGACCACGTGCCTGCCTGGTACCTTCAAGGACAAGAAGAATGTGATGATGAAGATTATGTTTAGGGCTGGAGAGATGGCTCAGCGGTTAAAAGCATTGCCTGCTCTTCCAAAGGTCCTGAGTTCAATTCCCAGCAACCACATGATGGCTCACAACCATCTGTAATAAGGTCTGGTGCCCTCTTCTGGCCTGCAGACAGAAATTTGTATACATAATAAATAAATAAATAAATAAATAAAAAAGATTATGTTTAGAGGATAATTTGAGGCATCCTGGGCAATATAGCCAGCCCTTGTCTCAAACACAGAAAGAAACCTACACCTAGGCTGGGGTTGTCCAGTTCAAATGTCAGAGCAGAGTAGGGGATAACTTTCCTAAACCAGGATAGGTGAGAATGGGGAAACTGGGAGGCAAACTCTGATCATACACAACAGGGACACTTGTTTGTGGGAATGAGGTGGCTTCACAGTCGGTAAGCACTTACTTGGACTGAGGGTCTCATGCAGCCTAAACTGGCCTTGAACTGTTTAAAAGGCCTTGAGCTCCTGTTCCTCCTGCTGTAGCTTCCCAAGTTCTAGGATGACACAGTGCACACTAAGCCCAGCTTCAGGGTTACCTCCCACAGTGTCTGCAAACAATCAAGATTCCAGGAATAAGCGCATAGCATTAAACCAAGCCTCCATCCCTGGGGGACTTGAGGTCCTCTCATAAGCAGTAAGAGCTACTGGGGATGATGAAAGCTGTGCCAAGGATTACTCTAGGGAGGAAAGTCTCATTGAATTTACCTCAACTTCCAAAGTGCTTGGACCAAGACTGCTCTTTACATCCATTTTTCCCCTATTAATAGTAATGTTTGTAACTAGTATGTCATGATTTTATGATGTATAGATGTATAAAGGGAGTGTTTGATAATGTTCTTTGGCCACTAAGAGTCTTACTGGACCAAGAAAAGTATGAAAACATTCAAACCTGCCAATATATCAAATTGAGAACAAGAATGGGAATGTGGAGACATAACCACCAAATACCCCAATTCTGCTAGACCTGCATGTATGAAATTCCAGGTCTAGGCCCTTGATCTTAGTACAGTGATAATCCAAGAATGGGCACTTGCATGAGAGTATGAATGAGCTCATGAGATGTCAGCCAAGCGTTGCATGGATTGTTCCTCTCCCATGTGATATCGTCGAATCCCTGTATTGTATATATGTCCTTCTTGTGTTCATTAGCTAAATGAAGACGCTTCTCATTCACTGCATATTTGTAGCCCTCATGGACCTTGAGCAAAATGAGCATCTCTAGGAGAAAGGGACCCTCATGATAAAGCAAAAGTGTTTCCTTGGACAATCGATGTCTTTCTTTTTTAGTGCCCAGGATTGAGCCCAGAGCTTTGCACACACTAGCATTACAATACATCCCCGCTGGTGATCATATTTGATCAACTATTAACTGTATCCCCTCGTTGCACACTCACAGTGAACAGTAGCATAGTAAAAACTCTGAGAACGACCTGTAGTGAAGAAACTTGCTTAGCACTTCTGTGTTCCGCATTTCCCAAACATATTTGGAAATTAAGTGTAGTAGGAGCCGCCTGGCTAGCTTATGCCCCGAAATAACAACACACAAATTGTATTCTTTTAAACACTGCCTGGCTCATTATATCTAGCCTCTTCTTGGCTAACTCTCACATCTTGCTTAACCCATTTCTAATAATCTGTGTTGCACCATGAGGTGGTGGCTTACCGGGAAAGATTCAGCATGTCTGACCTGGTGGGTAGCTCCATTGCGTCTGACCTCTGAGAGGAGAGGCATGGCATCTGGCTCACTTCCCTTCTTCCCAGCATTCTGTTCTGTCTACTCCACCCACCTAAGGGCTGGCCTATCAAATGGGCCAAGGCAGTTTCTTTATTAACCAATGAAATCAACACAAAAAGAAGACCCTCCCACATCAATTAAAGACAGCGGGCACATATTGCCCTTGAGCATCAAGTGTTGATTACACAGACTGAAGAAAAGCCAGGCGACACATGTGTTTGAGTAATATAATGAGGCTTTTGCAGCATACCTGATATTTACCAATGAATCACATGATTAACCCAAGAGAATATTTTGTAGAGAGGTTATCTATTGGAAATAAAAAATAAAATACTAACAAAAGATAAAAATGTACTATGATATTATCAATAAACAATTGTAAATATGCAAGAGAAAACTTAATGCTAGTCAGTACATTTTACATTTCTTTTGCATGCTTTTCCTCTTTACACTGACTTACACTGACAGCTTTGCCCAAGTTTTGTGAAATTGGGCAGTCTGTGGTTTCCCAACATGTTAAGAAGAGGCCAGGGACCTGAGCTAGGGTTGGGCAAGGAGGCTGATGGAAAAACATTTCATCATGTGATGCTGAATTGAGTCATGCCTCAGCTTTGAGCCCCACTGCTGGCCAGCTTCCAGGCACAGAGCATCACTCAGGTCCAGCCTGCCCCTCCAGTCTTACCCAGGCACAGCTTCAAAAGCCCCTGCAATCAGACACCTTCCCTCAGGCCAGGATGTAACCCCACACTTTTGCTTTTCCCAGTTCCTACCCCATTCCCTCACTCATGTCTATGGCTACTGTTAAACTTGATGCCATGACTTTGATCTCCACAGACCTAGGTAAAAGTAGAGAATCTACCCTTGTGAGTCTCCATCTGATCTCATTTTGTGGGCTATTATATGTACACTTTAACACACAAGCATGCGCGCGCGCACACACACACACACACACACAGAGAAGGGGGCACACAATAAATGAGTATACACAAATTAAACTTATATATGAGCCTAGGTCCATTATTAGAATGACTAAATGAGGGAATATCTTGTGTGCTAAAATAAATTTGATAAAATAATAAGAAACAGCCAACCCAGTCCCAGGAAACTGGCAGACCAGGATTAAGCCAGCAACCAGATCCAGAGTCAGCGATCTCCACCAGAACAGGTACGGGGGAGTAACCGATGAGTGAGTAAGCCAGAGCCAGAGACCACAGAGGGCCTGGATGTGAATCTGGGACCTTCAAGGGAGTAGGCCTAAGCTGTGGCTGACTGTGTACTTGGGGGTCTTTCTTGGTCTGCCCTCTCTAAGACCCCTCAGCACTGGAGTTTTCCTCAGATCCTCTCCATCCTGGAGTAGGCTGTGGTGGTGGATCTAAGGACCTGGCAGATGAACAGGAGTGCTTGGTGGAAAGATGGGATGGAGTAAATAGAGAAAGCCAGTAGCCACGGGGAAGCCAGTAGCCACGCTGAATGGCCAGAAAGTTTAAAAAATTGGAGAGGGCCTGTACTCTGTTCCGGGACCATCTGGGCAGGTGGTCACACACTCAACCCTCTCGATGGATCTCCTCAGTACAGGAGCAGGGCCTCTTGCTGGGCCAAGGACCTCACAGACAAAAGGGTAAGCTTTGGGGGAAGAGGGTAGTGTGGAACAAAGAAGCCCCTGTGACAGGAGCACTCACCACTGGCTTCCCAGCCCCTCGGCTGAGACCTCTGATTTTAAGAGCCTCACTGGGACTTCTTTTTGTTATCCTACTGTTGCTCTGTGTTGTAGGAATTTGCATGGACTGTTCCCCACTATGTCCTTAACGTCAGATTGCCAACCTAATCCCCTGTGCAGGGAAAGGGAATCAAATCCTTTGGGGCTGGAGTTTAGCAGGAGAGTGCTTAGCTGGAATGCACTAAGCCCTGGGTCTGTCTCCAGCACTGTGGAAAAACAGTTTTGGGTGCATCCACACATAATATCATCATTCAGGGATTAGAAACAGGCATCAAGGGTTCAAGGTCATCGTTATCTACATAGCAAAATTTAGGGCAGCTTGGGCTACATTGTCTCAAATTAAAGAAAATAATAAACAGAAGTTAAAGCCAGTTTGGTGTAAATGAAACTCACTGTCCAAAATAAAAGAAACTTTCCCTACTATTCAATTCCATTATAGAACAGATCACTGCTAAAAATTAAATGGAAACAAGAAGTTATTTTAAAAAAAATGATGATCCATTGTGTAGATATGACACCTGCATATTTTTTAATTTTTTGAAATATTTTTCACCTTATACCTACCTGACATTTGAGTGGATCTGTGGAACCCTTATGTGTAGTTACCCAGACTAAGATAATTTTCTCTGGAATAGATCTTTTTCTTCTAAAGAAGATCCCCAGTTTATGACAGGAATCACGGGTGTAGCTGAGGACAGAATTGCACCTAAGAGACCATATGTTAATTGCCCATCGCTGCAAACTAGCAATCAATTGTTGAAATCCTATTCTTCTGTAATTTATCACTCACCAAACTGACTCATGTACTTGGTCCATTTTTCCTTCCCTCCACCTCCCCAGTCCCTATACTTACAGGAGCAAATTTTCTCTACAGAATTACCACACTGCCTCTAACTACTTATGTAAGCAATATATGGTGAGATCCCTTGAGATAGGTTCCTAATGCCAATTCCCTTGCCCTTATCCTACATTCTGTCAGCACTAAGAACTAATATTCATCACTGACCATGGGCATGAATGCTCAGAGTTAAAAATCTTTACAGTCTTCAGATCTTGCAATATAAATACCTTGGCATCAGATATGGCCTAAACTTATTTTGATAAATCAAGATCAAAGCATTTGAGAAATTATCTGCTATTTGAGTTTTACAAAGTACATTTCAGTACCAGACAGACTGGAAGGGAACACCAATTTAAGATGATATGATTTCATGTCATGCCGTGGACTTAAAGCATAGTCAAAAACTGATTGTGTTCCTAGCATGGCCATGGAATCTGCTTTACTCTTTCCATGTAGCCCAGAATGGAAAAGGACAACTGTTTCCATTAGGAGACAAAAGTTTACAGTTGGTAGGGACAACAAACATTTGTTTCTGACCAACACAGTCCTTTGTATGATGTAGGGAGGCCTCGTGACAAATACATAATTGTGTAACTAACTAAAAATCATTGAGACTAGAAGAAGGGTCCCTTTCCTTTGATGAGCGATGGTGCTTGCAGGTGCCTCACAAAGTAGATGGGGGCAGAATGCTCACCACTGAGAATTCACTCCATGATGGACTCAGCAGAACAAAAAAAAGAAAAGAAAACTTCAAGTCATCAAATTATCTATACTGGAGTTTTTATTCTTTTCTTTCTTGTCAAGATATTTCAAGGGACCTCATAACCCAGAACACCAGCTTCACAGAGTGACCTTTAATATCAAGAAAAACAGTGTTGTGCATGTGTGCGTACATTTCTCTTGTCATTTTTGTGAGAGTAATTGTAGTCACTGCAATGGGCCCATATTTCTGACAAACTTTCCTGACTACAAATACATTGAGAAAGAGTTCTGGCGATGGTTTTGAGCAGATAATGTTTTTCTAAAAGACAGAGACATTTAGGGAACATTGAAGGCTGGGAAACTCCAGCTCCATTGCTTTGCTCCCTCCAGGGTTAACCAGGAAGAGACACACTGCTTCAGACCCTAGGGTGGATTGTGAGGTGGTTTTATCAGACCCTTTTTTTCTTTTCATCTTTTCCCTTCCTTCCTCCTCTTCCTTCTTTTCTTTTTCCTCCCATTGGTCTTGGAGACTGGCAGGTCTGGAACTTTCTGTAGCTCAGGATCACTCTCAACTCCTGACCTTCCTTCCTTTACCTCCCAGGTACTGAGATTACAGGTGTGCAGCATCACGTGTGACATTATACCTACCTCGTCTAGTGTGGCTCACGCTGCCTAGTTTATAAATAAAAAATAGCATTTCTTGTCTGTTATTCTTAATAGATAATTAGATGACAACATTGTTATTTCCGTATCTGCCGCGCCATCACGGTAATGTCATTCTTCTGAGCGAGGGATGTAGGGATTAACACACAACACGACTTCAGGTTCTGCAGACAAGCCTTTATTCCACTTTCTCACACAGTATATATAACCCTCAGCAGGGGAGGCCAAACCAGCAAAAGCAGGAAGCTCATCACTGTAACTCAATGGCTTAGGGGTAAACATCCTTAGAAACATTGCTGAAAACAACAGATTGTTCCTGTTTTTGTTCCTGTTTTCAACCAACCTCAAGAGTGCAAAAACAGATCAAGTGGGGGTGCGAAGGCCTGTCCTCTAGGGACCCAACAATTCCCCCCTTTTTATTTTAAAACCATGAGAGCCCCTGTCTTAGAACTCCCCCAGATAAGGACTCTTACCTGTCTTCGGGAGGCCTTAATCCCTGTTTTAGGCAAGCTCTCTATACCAGGAGAGTTGTATCCATGCTGGCTAGCTTTTGCAGTCCTAGAAGCTTCTATGCAAGCTACTGGATGAGGAAAGTTGGCAATGATTTTACCCATCTGTAGACTCTGCCCAGACCATAGAAGAAGATACTGAGCCATTTGGCTAATACAGATAAGAACAATGAGTTAATATAAGCTATAACAGTTAAAAAGAGGTCTGAGCTAATGGGCCAATCAGTTGATAACCTAATGTAGACTCCGTGTGATTTTCTTTGGGACCTGCCAGCTGTGGGGTAACAGGTAGGAAGAAATCCCAAAGAGCAAGACCTCACGTTACATCTGTGTGTTGACTATTATAGGAACAATGAACGCTGTGATTTCATTTTAGGTCTACCACACAGTAGGAAACTCTTGGGTGGTTCTGTAAACCTGGTTCAAAGCCCAGTGACTGAGGCCAGGGTGATGTACGGAAATCTCTCTGATTCTAGAGACTGAAACCTTTGCTGTATATCACAGACAGAATTCATAACATACCTCTATGTCACTAAGACATAAGGATGCTGCTCTACTGTGTACTCAAACTGATTGTTTAGCCCACTTTTAAGAGAACAATGTAACAATTACCACTACTATGATTGATCTTCCTACATAGCCACCTTTTACAAACTAAACTGATACTTAACTGTAATCTTAAATTATGTTCTCTTCTGTGCTCCCTGATCCAGAACAAATGTGTATCATTGGTATAAAATGGCAAACATAAATGTTGAAAACACTCTTAAATGAATATCCACAAAAACGATTAAACACAGAAACATTACTGGGCAAACATGGTGTTTGTAATGTTTGTTGTTGTTGTTGTTGTTGTTGTTGTCTGGGTGAGTTGGGTTCAGTTGCAGTCATTATCTTAATCTCTTATAAGATTCCATGAATGGGGCTGGAGAGATGGCTCAGTGGTTAAGAGCACTGACTGCTCTTCCAGAGGTTCTGAGTTCAATTCCCAGCAACCACATGGTGGCTCACAGCCATCTGTAATGACACCTGGTGCCCCCTTCTGGCTTGTGGGCACACATGGAAGGAATGCTGTACACATAATAGATAAATTTAAAAAAAAAGATTCCATGAATTATTTCTATAAAATATTCCACTCCTTCCACCACGTGATTCTTACAGTGAAATTCCGCAAAAGAGAGAACAAAAAAGGGGCTGATATACACATTCACACACAGGGACAGATGTAGAGACAGACAGACATGGGGACAGACACAGACTCAGACAAGAAAAGAGACAGACAGACTTCTTCAGGAAGGCGCAGGTTCAGATTCATGCAACAGACAGAGACGGGAAGACAGGGAACTTGTAGAAAATTCATTCCTGGAAATGACTCCCAGTGGAAGTGCTTTTATTTCTCCTTAACGCCACTCTTTAAGCACGTCACCAAAAGGTCATGTCATCAGTGTGTACAATACCAAGAAACAGTTTAAAATACTTTCATAACACATTTTAGTCGACACTATTATAAACTTACATAAAGAATTCAATGTATTCTGTGTTAACTTTCAGAGAAATATTTAACATTAAAATTTCTGTATTTTGTAAAATATTCCTGATATTGTCACTTCATGTGAGTAGTTCCTCATAGGTGCTTCAGCAGCAACTAAACAGAAGAGAAAGAATTATCAGTAGTATCAAGACATCGTTGGGGGCATCGTCAGGATGAGCAGTAACAGAGGCATCATCAGTAGAATCTTATGTAGTGTCATGTCACAATGAATATCTTTGTCTTTGAGAAGTGGTATCTTATTTCTTATTACATTGGTTTTATTCTCAGATATTGCTTCTTTGGAGGTGATTGTTTAAAAAAATGATGCTACCCATATAAGTCACAGTGTATGGACACAGGAAATAGAAATTAATACTTAACAGTTACACTTCTCTGCTTAACCATTTAGAAAACATAAGTTGTACATTAGGAGTGAAAATTATTCCCTCATTTCAGCATAGGAGACAACTGTCAGCCTACCAACTTTACGTGATCAGTTTGGTTGGACTAAACTGATTTTGTTACTTTTATGTGATGTATTCTCAATATGATTGGAAAAGATGAGCATTTTTTCTAGTTTTAGGTAATGCCTAAAGAGTCCTATACACACCACAAAATTTATTTATCATACGTATTAGTGCCAAAGAGAATTGGATTTCTAGTACAAAATTCTTCATCTATTTTAAACCATTGCTATAATCTAACTTACCTTCTTAAGCTCATGGTACTTTTAACTGCATGGCACTGCCAAATTAGATTAAATACCCATATCATCACCAATGCCAAGAATTTCAGAAACCATATTGAAGATGTTAGCAGTACCATTGACATGGTTTCTGCCCAAAGTAGAAAAAAAAATTTGTATTCATTGTATAGCAGGTGTAGTCAGCTGGATTTGCATCATGAAAACTTATATTAGCATTCTGAGGAGGATCCAAAGCGGCACCTGGGACACAAACAAGAGCAGATTCCTCATGAGTAGTGAATCTACCACACTTGTGTTCTCTTCTAGGCAAGTTTCAAGAACAGGGTCAGCATTGTGCAGAAGGTTCATGGTGTCACCATTGTGGTTACCAGGAGCAGACTCAGGGTCAGCATGTGGTCTCCTCATTGCATGTCCAGTGTAAGTACCTAAAGAACGTGTGTGATCCAGAGTGGTGTTGTTTTTTTTTTTTTTTTTTATTAAAAATGCCGCACGTTTATTTCGCTTTCTGACTCTGCGCTTGTGCCTTCAACACTTTCACAACAATTTTCTGCTCCTCAATAAGGAAAGCCCGCTTGATCCTATCACGGACACACTTGGCACACATGGAGCCACCATAGGCCCGGCTGACAAGCTTCTTTGTCTTAGACAATCTCATGAGGACTTTCGGTCTCACAGCACGAACCCCTCGGAGTCGGCCTGGGCACACACCGCATGCTGATTTAGGTGCTTTTCCAACCTTCTTGGTGTAAAGGTAAACAATCCTGTTGCCAGGGGTTCGAGACAGCCTAGTTTTGTTGGAGGCTGTGTTGTAGGAGAGCCTACTACGGCATGTCAAACGCTGGACCATCCTGAGTGCCCGAGGGCTCCGCTGTCGCTGAGAGCTTTACTACCACGACCTGAGCCGAGGACGCGTCCGCCACACGCCTCTCCTCGCCCCTCGCCCTCACGCCAGCTGCGGCCCTGTCCCCCGGGACGTCCCGCCCGCCTAACTCCTCCGATGGCTGCGGATTGTAAACGGGGGCAACCCCGTGAAGAAACGAGCCACCATACCTCTCAGAGTGGTGTTGTGAATTGTCATTTTCTCAGATGCCTGAAGAATGTCACCTCTGTCATCTGCACGGAAGATGATGTCAAGTCAGTGTGAGCAGTAGGCTGGGGCACAATGCCATGCTTCTCAGGCGCATGAAGAAAACCTTCCGACTTCTTTTCTTCAGCCTTTAAGAAAGTTTTGAGATGTTAGTTTTCATTAAA
>CADCXT010006809.1:0-10262 GCA_902806775.1 Microtus agrestis | reverse complement strand
TTACGCCTTCATTTTGGCGCCCGAACATTTGGCTTTTAGGACCTCTCCTTCCCAGCGAGCTGTGGCGCAAGCCCTCCCTTCCTCAGCCGCGGCCTGTGCCTTGCGGCGGCTGTGTGACCTGTGCCTTGTGCATGGAGCCAGCAGTTTAATATAAATTATCACACACTGGCTTTTCTTGCTGCAGTTCTTTTCTTTTTTTAGACACCTCAGATTGACTTCAAGTCCCCACGCACCCTATTCTGCCTCCCCACGTGGATTTAAACTCCACAGGCCCGCGTAATCTCTGCCTGCGTGGTTTACTCTTTTCTGAGTTGTTTTTAAATCTCCCTTGCAAGTACAGCTCTTAAGTGGTGCGAACCAGAGCACGCGGTTGCCGGTTGCGGAAGCTGCAACCCCTCAGGGTGACTCTGTCACGTGGAGGCATACACGGCTTCCGGGTTACTCTTCTCTACCCCTGGATTCTGGGTTTATGGTTCCGTGTACACCGTTTTTTGTTTAGTTCGTGACTTAGGCCCCAGTGCTGAGTCCGAGATACACTCGGCCTTCAGGCCCATAATATCCAGAGAGGCAGGACGATCTCTGAGGCTGGCTGGGCGGTGGTGGCATACGCCTTTAATCCCAGCACTCGGGAGGCAGAGGCAGACGGATCTCTGTGAGTTCGAGGCCGGCCAGGCGGTGGTGGTATACGCCTTTAATCCCAGCACTCGGGAAGCAGAGACAGGCGGATTTCGGTGAGTTCGAGGCCAGCTGGATAATAGGTAATATGGCAGTTTTCGTTTCCAACATGAATTTAACTGTTTGGGCTACCAATACAATGGGTCTTATCATGCAAGGTTTATATGACTATGAGGATAACTTAATTTACTGGCTACTAGGTTTTAGTATTCTTTTGAATAGTCTATCATTTAGGAAGAATATGGTACTCCTAAGAACCATACTATCTACGACGGTCAGGAGATTCAGGATTCAAAAGAGGCAATAATAAAAAGACTTGAAATGATTGAAGAAATTATTGGAGCTGGTGAACAGAGTAATAAGGCACAAGGACAGGATCCAATGCCAACACCAGCTATTAGAACTGGCTTACCTAAGGTTTTAGCAGCATACCCTATACTTAATTCTGAAAAAGCGTCAACTTCTAAAGGCTCAAAGGGAGTCAGAGAAGCTAGATGGACACCAATAGCAATGAATGATCTAAAAGAAATTAAGCAGGCTATAATTAATTTTGGCTTGCAAAATGCATATGTAAAGGAAATGATAAGGACTTGGGCTTCTAATGCTAGAGCTACCCCCTATGATTTCCATCAGTTAGTGTCTGCAGTTTTAGATAAGGGACCTTCCTTGATGTTTGGAATTTATTTCAGAGAAGAATCCAAACATATGGAACAACAAGGAAGAGCAAAAGGTATTGAGGTTTCCCAAGATCAAATTCTTGGTGCAGGAGAATATGCTGATCCACAGGTCCAAGCTCTTTATGACGATGAAGTACTGTGTCTATGTCACCAAGCAGCTTTAAATGCTTGGAATAGGATACAAGATCCAGGAAAAAGGGTTGAATCATATACCAGAATTAGGCAGGGACAGAGAGAACCCTTTATTGACTTTTTGCAAAGATTAATTAAGGCTCTGGACATAGGGGTAACAGACCCAGAATCTAGACGAATACTTCTTGAATCTCTAGCTTTTGAGAATGCAAACATAGAATGCAAAAAGATAATTGGGCCTTTAAAGTCTAGATCAGCACCTATGGATGAATGGATTCAGCATACGATGAATGTTGAGGCGTTTAGCTATAATGATGAATCTTGGGTAGGAGAAGCAGTTTCCACAGCAATGAGGGAGACATCAAACTGCCAGGTGTTTTAATTGTGGTAAATTAGGACATCTGAAAAGGGATTGCAGGCACAGAATTTCTAGGAATAATATCTCCTCTGGGAATGACAAAAATAGGAGACCTAGGCCTTCAGGTATATGTAGGCGATGCGGTAAAGGCCGACATTGGTCCAACGAATGCAGGTCAACAACAGACAAACAAGGCAACCCGATACCGCCGGGAAACTCCTTGAGGGGCCTCTCGCAGGCCCCCAAGCCAACAGTGGCCCAGTCATTCCCAGTCACAGTGGAGAACGTGCCTCACCAAGAAAATTAAAAGCTCCAATTTCTGCTGTAAAAAGTAATACTGGGGGGGAAAAAAATCTTAAAAAAAATAATAAAAAAAAATCTAAATGATGAATTACGCGTGGAGGATGAGTCAAAAACCCAGTAGGACAGAGTAAACGTATATTTTGGCAGACTTCTATTAACGATCGAAGACCAAAGCTAAGAGTCTGTATAAATGGCACTTTTATTGAAGGCTTATTAGACACAGGTGCGGATGTAAGTATCATTACTCCAGAATCCTGGCATCCGAATTGGCCTCTTCAAGAGGTAGATGTTCAGTTTCTGGGAATTGGAACCCTATCTCGTGTAAAACAAAGCACAAGATGGGTTGAATGCATAGGGCCCGAAGGGCAAATAGGAAGACTAAGGCCATATATAGCCAATATTGCCATAAATTTATGGGGCCGTGACCTGCTACAGCAATGGAATACCCAGATTAACATTCCTGTAGTTCCAGGAACTCATAATTCTAGGAAAGATATGATGCGGTATTATGGAAAAGGTCACCAGCCATTCAGGCTGTACAAGAACATACAACAAATACCAAACCTTTAGAGGTACCAACAGCCCTACCTTTAAAATGGCTAACTGAGAAGCCAATATGGATCAAACAGTGGCCTTTAGCTGAAGATAAATTGCAGGCATTGGAACAGCTGGTGCAAGAGCAACTAGATGCTCACCATATTGAAGAATCAACCAGCCCTTGGAATTCTCCTGTGTTTGTTGTAAAAAAGAAATCTGGTAAATGGAGAATGGTGACAGATCTAAGAGCTGTCAACAAAGTAATTCAACCTATGGGCCCACTACAATCTGGAATTCCTTTGCCTTCTCTATTACCAAAAGGATGGCCTCTTATAGTTATTGATTTGAAAGATTGTTTTTTCACTATACCATTACAAGAAAAGGATAGAGAAAAATTTGCCTTCACAGTGCCTACTTATAATAATTCTCAGCCTAATAGGAGATATCAATGGACTGTCCTCCCACAGGGTATGCTCAATAGTCCTACATTGTGCCAATATTTTGTAAGTAAGCCATTGGAAATAATTCGTAAACAATTCCCCAAGTCCATAATTTATCATTACATGGACGACATCTTGTTATCTGATTCAAATAAAGATACTTTAGAAAGGATGTTTGAAGAAGTAAAGAAAGTCTTGCCTAGGTGGGGATTACAAATTGCCCCTGAAAAGATTCAAAGAGGAAATTCTATTAACTACCTAGGTTACAGAATAGGGTTAGAGAAAATTAAAACGCAAAAGGCACAAATTAGGAGAGACCAGTTAAAGACTCTTAATGACTTCCAAAGATTGTTAGGAGATATTTCCAGTCTACGACCAGCTGTTGGGATAACACCTGATCTAATAGTTCATTTAAACAAAACCTTAGATGGTGATAAAGATTTGAATAGTCCAAGAAAACTGACAGCTGAAGCAGAAAAGGAACTGACAATGATTGAGGAAAAATTACAGGAGGCACATGTGGATAGGGTGAACCCAAATCTTAGCTGCATCCTAGTCATATTGCCTTCCAGAATTTCTCCTACTGGGATTCTAATGCAGAGGGAAGATATTATTTTAGAGTGGATATTTATACCTAATAAACCAAGTAAAAAATTAAAAACTTATGTGGAAAAAGTCTCTGAATTAATTATAAAAGGTAAGCTGAGACTTCGTCAACTAGCAGGTATAGACCCAGCAGAAATTATAGTGCCTTTTACTACTGAAGAAATAAAAAAGTTATGGGAAGACAATGAACCGTGGCAAAGAGCTTGTGCTAATTTTTTGGGAGAAATTAATAGCAACTATCCCAAAAGTGGTAGACTTAACCTCATAAAGAGAACTTCTTGGATTCTTCCTAAAATTGTACGTGATGCTCCAATAACTGGAGCCCGTACGTTCTATACTGATGCGAATAAATCAGGGAAAGCAGGTTACAAGTCAGATGAATTGAGTAAGGTGGAACAAAGCCCTTATAATTCTGTCCAGAAGGCAGAATTATATGCCATTCTTATGGTGCTAAGGGATTTTAAAGAACCTCTTAATATAGTTACAGATTCTCAATATGCAGAAAGAGTTATCTTGCATATTGAAACCGCTGAATTTATACCAGATGACACAGAGTTGACTTCATTGTTTATCCAGGTACAAGACATAATCAGGAACAGGCTTTGTCCGATGTACATAACACACATCCGGTCCCATACAGGTCTGCCTGGTCCTCTAGCCCAAGGCAACGCTGAGATTGATCAATTATTGATTGGAAGTGTGTTGCAGGCCTCAGAATTTCATAAAAAGCATCATGTCAATAGTAAAGGCCTAAAGAAAGAATTTTCCATTACTTGGCAACAAGCTAAAGACATTATAAAGAGATGTCCTACTTGTTCTTTCTATAATCAAACACCGTTGCCTGCAGGGAGTAACCCAAAGGGTACTAAGAGAAATGAAATCTGGCAGATGGATGTGTTCCACTTTATGGAATTTGGTAAATTAAAATATGTACACCACACCATAGACACGTATTCAGGTTTTCAATGGGCTACTGCCCTGAGTTCAGAAAAGGCTGATTCAGTAATCACACATTTATTGGAAGTTATGGCCATCATGGGTATACCTGCACAAATAAAGACAGATAATGGTCCAGCATATGTATCTAAGAAAATGAAACGCTTTTTTGACTATTATAATATAAAACACATTACAGGTATACCAAATAATCCTACAGGTCAGGCAGTTATAGAAAGATCAAATCGTACTATAAAGGATATGCTGAACAAACAGAAAGGGACTGAAAATACCCCCAGAAATAGATTACATAATGCTTTATTAACCTTGAATTTTCTTAACGCTAATGAGAAAGGAACGACAGCAGCAGAAAGACATTGGATAATGGAAAAGTCTGCTGAACTAAATCAACCGATTTATTTCAAAGATGTGCTGACCTCTCAATGGAAGCCAGGAAATGTGCTACGTTGGGGAAGGGGTTTTGCTCTTGTTTCCACAGGAGAAGAAAAATTGTGGATACCATCAAAATTAATAAAGTTTCGATTTGAAGAGGAGAAACCTCTTGGAAAGGAGAAATGACAACCCATCCACAATGATGATATTCATACAGGTGGTAAGAAAAACATAATGGGGGCAGGGTTCTGTTCTTATCTCCATAGGAAAACACTCATCTTTGAAAAATTCAAAGGACCCTGGATGTTTGGATACTGACAGATGGAAAAATACCTGCCCAATAGGAAATATCAAGAAAACTGAATGGGTTGTGTAAGTAAAATATATTAAACCATATTTCTAAATTTATAGAGCTGGTTTTGAAGTTGGACTCTGGCTCAGTCCCTCTCCAATTCCAAGCCTGTTGGTAAGAGAAAAACCCAGAGTTTCTGGAGTTTCTGACTCATGTCAAGAGCCATGATATGGGACAGAAAGAAATATGAGTTTAGAAAACATCTTTGCTTTTCTTCATGTCTATCATACTTTTCATTGAATATATCTATCATGCCTTTCATTGAATATATATATGTCTATATATGTCTATATGATTAATGCTTAAGTTTTTCACAATGAACAATGAGTCTTTCCTGAAGTGACATTTGAAGTTTCCAGGAAGAAGATGGGGCCCCACAACAACAACTCTACCTGGTTGATATGACATCATGATACTGATAGCGCTACTACAAGACCTGTTTTGGGTACCAACTGCACAAGACGATCCCAACTTGGTTAGCTGAAATGGTGCACATCTTGTACAATATTCTGGCCAGACCTCCACAAAATACTCAGAGACTATTTGCAATTTTAAAAGACATTGATCTTGAAATTTAACCATCATTTTACTTTCACAGGATCCCCCAGAAAGAACGTCGCCCCCATGACAGCTGGAAGTAATTCTAGAGGACGACGTCCCCTCTCCCAGTAAAGTTTGCCCCTGGGTTTAGGGACATCATTTAGGGGTTGGGAGGTTGAGGGAGGAATTTTATAAGCTCAGGGATCATTTTGAAAAAAAAAAGAGGGATTGATGGGATAATAGATTTATAATTGTGAGTTACTGTTTTTAGACAAATATATTGATATCGATTTTTGTATATTGATACAAAGTTAAATTATATTGACTATTGTATGCATGCATGTTTCTACCTCTGTTTAAAACATTTTTTATGTATTGACATATATTGTATTGATATATATATATATTGTATATATTTACCATATTGCAGTGTACATTTCTACCTCTGATTAAGATACTCATATATTGTTTGTATATTGATATATATTTACCATATTGCAATGTATATCTGTACATTGTTTATATTTGGAGGTCATTGTCCTCATTTGTTTCACAGTCGTTTATTGTCTTAGTCTTTAAGTTAGATAGATATTGAGAATTATATAGATTATAGTCATCTAAGTTTGTCATTTATAATTAGACTAATCAGGTTCTTTAGATATATAGAGATTATACTCAGTATAGACAGACGGTCTTCAACCTCTTCAAAGAGCTGTAGAAAATGGCCTTTAATCTAACTCAGAGTTTTGTGGTAGTGAGACACAATTGCTCCTGGCAACACCGCTCTATTCCCGAGAGAATGTTGAGCACCAAAGACACTCCACCTGGAGCCTTTCTTTTTGGCAGAACTGGCCTTGGGGCAAAGAAATGCCCATACCTCAACCACTGACAGAGATACAGAGCGTGCATCAATGGATAAAACAGGACTGTCATATCCTGCCAAGACAGGGTAAGATAGTTTTGAAAAGTTGCTTGCCTTTGAAAATGGTATGTCAGTTATGTTAGGCCTTAGCCAAAGTTGGTTGCTTCGACGCTGCAAACATGACTTTGGGTGATTGCCCAGGTAGCTAGTTGTCTCTGTGATTTGTTGCATGTTTTGGAAGTTGTTTTACTGAACTTCCTAATTACTCAGGTAACATTATTTCCCTTCTCAGATCTTCGATGGGGTTGAAGACTATATAAATGTAGTTACTTTTCTCTCATGACTTGGCCAAGTTATTTATTATACAAGACCTAAGCTAGTTAGAATAGGATATTTGTACTTATTGTATATAATTTTGTAGTAGGTTTAGAACTTTCTTACTTAAACAAAAGGGGAGGTGTTGCGGGAGGTCCTTCCGCCCCTCCAACCAATAGCTGCTGAGATACCAGCCCATTGGGGTGTGGTTTCTCTCCCTTTAAAAGAAGCGGCTATTTCCTTCTGCTCTCTCTCTTCACTTCCTGCTCCGCTGGAGACTAGACTCCCTTCCTCGTTGCGCAGATGGCTGTTGTCCGGGACGGTGGTCTGTAAGTTTTCCCTTTTTAAATAAATAACATCCTATTAATTATAACTCCAAACTGGTGTGGCATTGTTCGTGACTTACGCCTTCATCTTATCCCTTCCATTAGGTTCCCTATGAAAACCATTTTCTATGAGCAGCAGAAAGAGGTTCTGAATCAGATGGGAACTAAAAGCTTAGTGTGTTATTTACCAGTGATAATTACAAGAAAACTCCAGTAAGTCATATTTCAAATCTAGAAGACAGGGGTTTTAAAATTTTAAAATTTTTTATAAGGAAAAAAAAATGTTTAAACTTATTGAAACATCACAGTGTGCACATATATAAAACACCACACTACCCCATGTTTCTTGTTAAATGAATTTAAGAAAAAATTTAGAACATGAACTATAAGGCTGGATTTTCACTAAGGCATGAAGTAGTAAGATAGGAAGCACTGTTTTTTTTTAAACCAACATTGCTTGGAAAACAATAATTTCTTTATATTGTCCAGGTATAGTTAGTGAAAGTCTACAATAATGTGTTAATTATGGTCATATTTTAAAAATATGATATTCTATAAGCACAATACAAATAAGTAAACCATACTTTATAAATAAAAAGCACAAACAAATAAATTTTATACCTGTTTATATATTTATAAATGTGGATAGATTAGTAGACAAGAATGAACAAGCTAAAATAAACACAAAACAAAAAGAATGACCCATGTTTTCAACATACACTCTACAGAGAACCTCAATAATCATTTTACTACTGAGTGGAATGTATCAGATGAAATTCCCCTTTGAACATTATCAGATACTAAATTTTGAAATAGCATATCTTGCAAACAAAAGTGGAAGCAATTTTATCCTATCAACAGCTTGAAATTTTACACTATCAAAATGGAAAATAAAGTGACGTTAAAATGAAAGCTAATTAGAATTCGGAGGTTTCTTGGGTTTTTGTCTAGATGTTGGAGACCTGGATTTAGCAATTTATCTACCTTGTACTTAGCCTTAAAGATTGACCTACACTTAAACAATTTGATAGGTAAACTTCTGTGTCTCTCAGCATGTTGTAAACCCAAACTCATTGCGAAGGGAGTGAATTGCAGAAACAAACTCATACAGAAAGTAGCCTTTTTTGCATTTTATGTAGTGAGGAGAGGAGATATTCAACATTAAAAGAAGGCAAGAACTTGTTAAAAAGAGGTATGTACATTGAAGAATGGTCACTAATGGAACAGCTTCTCAGAACTACAGAATAGCTAGTCAATGTTCCTAGCTAACAAATAAAAAACCACATAGCATGTACAAAGAGTCCTGTTGATATAAAAACAAAGCCATATAAAAATAGACAAATGTGTAAAGAAATAAAATAGGGAAATCAAAGTGAATGAGACCAATATATTTAATAAGCAAAGAGACAATCCAAACCAAAATAAAACGTAAGAATCGGCACACATAAGAATAGTAACAACTTTCTGGGCTCCTGCTTCTATGTAACTACTGTTCATAAGCCAGAAACATGGATTTCAAGTAGAACCCAAAATGTTAGTACTTCCCTGTGCTTGTTAGAATCACTACTCAGAATTGTATCAGAAAAAGAGCCATTAGTGTCTTTATAGAATAGAAGAAGCATTTAACCCAAAAAGTCAATGTACAAGGCTTTCAGATTTAAAATGAGACCATCTCAAGGTTATCTTTCTTTCTTCCATTTTTGTGCTAAATTATAATTTTAAAATAGTTTATGGCTTGAATGGCAAAGTATTCTTTTCTTCTGACATGTCTATTACATTAAACATCACACAAGTCACATATGTACCTGCAATCTAATAGCAGTTGTGTTTACTTGCACAAGACCTGAATGAGATCAATCCAGTTAAAATTCCAGCAACTATGGAGAAGGAGTTTACAAGTCCAGGCCTCTAACTGGGGATCTACTGGCAATTTATAGCTGCTGGGAGATGAAGAATCATTCTCTTCCTGTAGATATGGCCACTGTTAGGGTCTCCTGCTCCAGTGAATGTCCTCAAAGTACGTATACATGAACAGCACTAACTGGACTTAGTGGATTTTTAAAGAAAAAGAAGAGGATACAAAATGGGGATGGGGTGTTCACAATCCTGGGAGAGTTGGAAAGAGGCAAATTGAGGAATTGAGGAGTAGATATAAAAACAATATGTTGTATGCATATATAAAATACTCAATAATTTTAAATGAAGCATCCTCAAATATTTCTAGTTTATGTAATTTAATTTTTATTGCTATTATTATTTGTTTATAAACAAAATTAAGTTACATTATGTTACATATAGTGGCAATTTTGTGTTGAATTTTGAATATTTATATTTTATGTGCTTTGGTGTTTTGCCTGCATATTTCTATGTGTAAGTTTGTTGGATTCTTGGAACTGGAGTTACAGACAGTTGTCAGCCTCCATGTGGATGCTTGGAATTCAACCTGCATCCTCTGGAAGTGCTACAAGTACTCTTAACTTCTGAGTCATCTTCAGCCCCTTTGTTGTAAATTTAAGAGAGTTAATACTATTTTAGAAAAGGATTGAAATTAATCTTCTGAGTAAAACTAATCATTGCTGTTTGTTTTCTGTGTTTAACACAAATAATGCTCTGAACACATTTTCAGATACATTGATTATATGAAATAGTCATTGTAGGCCCAGAAGAAACACTACGGCCATATATTACTACTTTCTCATTTCTAATTGCTTGAAAGTCTTCAACTTATTTGTTGCCCCAAATAATTCTATTTAAAGAAATCTAAACTCAGTGATTACTCTCCTAATCAGTATGAAAAACTGAACTACCTC